>OX328123.1:87615605-87800605 GCA_946811695.1 Gonocerus acuteangulatus
GACCCAAGTTAGCTAAATAAACTATTTACGAACTGTAGCATTCTTTCTTCTTTGAAACATTTCAAGCATATTATGTTTTTTTTTTAAGTATAAAATAAAAATGTTCAAAGGAGGGACAGAACTTCTGTAATTTGAATTCTAGGTCCGAACCAGTATGTAATATATTCAATCTAAAAAATTGAATAATGAATAAAAAAGTTATTCACAATACAGAATGAAATAACTGTTTTATTTATTAGTCATCATTTATTATTCTGAATGTTTCTTGCCCAACACTGGAATACTACATTATGCGAAGTTGGCTTCTAATAATTCCACTGGTTTAAGCCACACTGAATTTGGTGTTCCAATGAATGTTTTCATTACTCCTTGCAATATGTTCCATTTAGTTTTAAATACATTTAAGAGGATTTCTCCCCTCGTCTGCATACAGATGGAGTGTATTCTATTAAGAATTTATAGTGTCAGCCACTAAAAAGCACCACTTCTCCGTATTACCTCAAATTCCTCTCTTCTCTCACAGTTAATTTTAATGTTCTTTTTTAATTCATTGATTTCCTAAATAATAACGGGCAGTGAAATGTTTTCAATGTTAGATTAAGAGATTCTGACGTATAATGAAGTTGATATATACAACTAAATAGCACATTAAAGTGTAAAATCTGACGTCAGATTACGGATTAAAGTGTAAAATCAGACGCAACAGCTGTATAAAGAAGCACATTGCCGAGATATGAAGTGTACGCCGCCTTCCTGAAGAATTTCCTTAAAAAATATACATATAATATAAATTTAACAGATCCCTGTCTGTACATCGAAGATAAATGAGAAAAAAAAACATTTTTCAACGGTGGTATTTATCAACGCAATTGCACCCTAAACAATCATTGTTAGAATTTTTGTCTGTTTGTGCACGTAAATCTCAAAAAAGGCCTATCTGATTTAGACAATCTATTCACTAATATATTGTAGTAAGCTTCACTTAACATTTAGTGTTTACTTCATGTCAATCGGTTCATAAATAAGAAAGTTATGCCAATGTAAAGAATAATGTCGATGTTTGTAGGTTATAGCCGAGAACCGCGCCGCTGCCTATAGCATTCAATTATTAGTGAGCCTAGGTTTCGCGAAGGCAATTAATAAAGCCCAAGGTCACACGCTAAAAGTTGTGATTATGGATGAAGCAGTCACATGTTAGCAATCTTAGCAGCTTTCATCCCCGATGGCTATACGCCTAATATCGTGTATAGAGAAGCATTTCTGTATAGTAGATTTTTTTTTTAAATATCAAAAGACGGTGTTTATAAACCACAAGATATATCTAAAGTGTGAATCAAACGGTTTTTTTAGATTATTGAGTCAGCCGATTACAACAAATTTAAAATAAATAGCTTTTTTATACTCATTACAGTAGTTGAGTTGTGATAAATGATGGGAATATCATTTGCTGCGATGAAGACATTTTTAAATTATCATTGAATTAAAATATTTATTTTAATGTACGGCCCTGATTTATTTTTTATTTATTCATTTTTTTTTTTTATCGTTTTAAAGGTATATTCTACCGCGGGAGGTCATGGGCATCTAAGGAAAGGAAGGAGTGAATATATTATATTTTTAAAGAAATGCACTGCATTTATTTTATTTTAATATTATGGTAATACTAACTATAATAAACCATTTTAATAAAAGTGAAATATTCTATTATTCAGTTATTTAATTTTGAAATATTTCTCGAGTAATTAGAAATGTTAGTTTTGTGTTTTGATAAAAATATTTTACTGCATTCGTAAGTTTGTGGGAATATTCATAAGCAGAACAAGGCCACCTTTTTGTTGATCTGGTTCTTGAACGTTTAGAAAATAAGGTGCTGAGATCATTGTTCCAGAACACGAGTCAGCTTTTCCTTTCAGCTGGAAAACCTACCTGGAAATGTATTACAGTTATATAAAGTTTGTGTCCTGCCCGAGTTTGTTTCTCTATACCGTAACAATGTTTCCTATACATTTAAATTTGTATTTCCACTCCCCTTTGACGTCAGGTTGAAAGATCGGTGGAAAATCAGCTTTTACTTTTATATGTGGAAAGGTAGTTGGTCCTCTGTTATTGTAAAGTTCCTTGTGATAAAGAAAAAAGTGCATGACACGAAGAACTTGCTACAGGACTATCACTAGCAGGCAAAGGTCAGATGGACGATCCATCATCTAGTGCTTAATGCGTGAGTGCAATTCATTCACTGACTACTTAGCGTAACCTCCCTTGACAGCTACCTTAGCGCCAAAGAGGTTCTTCGCTGTTGAGGAACAACGAATCACTGCAGCGATTACATAACTTCCTCTATAACAGAAGCTTGTTTCGTTAACAAACTACTTATTTTATTATCATTTAAATTTTAACCTCTATTTATAATTAACTCAGAATTTTAGGGCGGGTTATCTATAGATCGAATTTCTATAAATCGAACCCACGGCCCTGGGCACAAAGTGTATGACAGCCTTCTTTTTATAAAAAAAAAAAGAAAAAAAAAGCAGCATTAATTTTATCTTTAATGCTGAAGAGTTTATATATCAAATATATATATTTTCTTCAGCATTAAAGATAAAATTAATGCTTTTTTTTTTTTTTACAAATTTTGTAAATCATCTTATTATTTTATTTGTGTATGTTTTTCTATTTGGCTCTCACGATCCAAAACCAATATGCTTTCGATACATCCGTAATATCTTTAGTCGAGGTTCGATCGTATGAAGCTACGGTTTTATAACAAAATGAGTTATATTTTTGAACTTTTCGGCTTGATATTCAAGGCTTGTTCATTGCTATGGACGAGAAGAACAAAAGTCCCATATCTTGTATGCTACATATCTAGCAATATATTTAAGAAGGGAAAATCCGGGGGAAGAAGTTATCCGCTAAGACGACTGTTATCGACGTGGTTCAAATTTGTATTTATACACACACACACACACACACATATAAATATATATATGCCTGACGGCTCAAAAATAGTCCGATTTTGAACAAAAATATTTCGTCTAATTTAAACCGTCAAGTTCGTTAACCAGAATCCGTCAGAATTCAGTTGAAACTTCTTCCAGACGTTTGATATTCATATAATCTAATAGAGATAAATTTTAGTTCCGTTCGGAGTTAAGGAAGTACTGGAAATAAAATATTTCAATAACAGGCATGAAAGGGTTTGGGATTTTTGTATATTTTCTAAAATATCTCAAAAACGGTTGAGAAATCGTGGTAAGTGGAAGGTGGCTATTCGAAAGCTTACTAAATTCCCTACCAAAAAGGTTTAGATGTAATATTCGATTGAACAGTGTTTTCCATGGTTTCGTGTTGTGGTTCCTTAAGTCTTCCTTCTCTTTGAGATGTCATTTTATATTTTTCACGAAAGATCAAAACCTACCAATAACTGTTTCTAATCCTTTGCTAATGACACTAGAGATATGAACTTAACCGCGCTAAGATGACGGAGTTCCTGGAAGTCGGACTTTTTTAATCCTTATCTTGATATTTTCCAGATAGCGTCGTATGAAGAGACTTTTATATAAGACACGTTGTAGGAATGAATCCCTTCTAAAGGCTGGAATTAGGAAATAAAAGAGGAAAGAAGAAAGATGGCTTACATATGTTTTAAAAGCCTGCGGGAAGATGTAATGTGAAGCTATATATCTTACTTTTCACAGACGATCGGTTTCCGGGGCTCGGTTTATCTGAGGGTTGGCCCATTTCCCGGGCATCCTTTCTGTGGCGATGGATGGCTTCTATATCCCTTACTGGACATGGGGTGTTGTTTGCTTTATTTACAATATTAATAAGCAACTTACTTAATATATTAGTGTCAGTATTTAGCAGACGATTCGGGTTGTATCACGTCTAAAGCGGCTAAGGACACCTAAATTGTAATTTCTATCCAGAAGGGTTACTATTTTTTCTTCTGCAAACACACATTCAGAAGTGTTGTGACCACACATTCAGACCCAAAACTAAATTCTCGATGACACATCTAAATTCGATAGAGATAATGAGCAGCCGCAGATTGCTTCGAAAATGGGCAGAAATAAAAGAAAATTAAATGAAAATAGACATTTTCCAATTAAATCACTGCAAGTCCTTTCAATGATCTCCAATTTTTTTGTTTCTTCACGCTTCAGAATAATAAAGAAGTTTCAATACCAAATTGCTTGTGTTTATCGTGTGATTTTACATCTAAGATAAATATGAAATGTAATCAAGTTCCTCTATTGTTTACACATTTGTGTTAGTACAAAGTACTAAATGAAAGAATAGATCATTTTGGATGATTATGGGCTTTGGGTAACTATGAGTATATGTTTGCTCATTCTATTTACAAGTTACTTTTAACCCTAAATTTGATATTTAATGTCAAACATACTCGAAGGAAACACTTCCATTTCTTGAAAATATACAACCCAACTTCTATAAAAAAATATACAACAATCATCCGTGGAAGTGTGTGAGCTTTGAAACGCAATTAATTAATTGAAATTCAATTCACATCCACACGAACTGGACGCTTAGGTCCAATGACAGAATTGAATTTACTTACTAAATATTGTAAAAACGTTAATCATGGGCATATCGAACAAAAAATTATTAGTATTCGCTATTCTCAGGTAATTACTTCTAACTAGGCTGCTTTTATTACACTGGAGATAACAAATAAATTCATTTTAAGTTAGGCGTTAAATATAAATTAAACTCTTTAGAGCCCTTCTGTCGCAAATGTAGTTGAGAGACTGAAACACCAGCACATGTGCTGGGAAGTGCCCCTACAACTCCCACAATGTCAATAATGACATCCAAAACCTTCTAGAAAAAACTACTATGCATGCTTGGCTTGCAGGTTTACTGCATCGACTCGGAGGGTTCAAGTAGATTTATTGATACTTTGGCATTCCATATATGGAATGCCAAAATAGGGCTATATGAAATGCCCCAAAATTAGGGCTTTTCTACTCTTCTTATAAGAAGAGCAGAAAAGCCCGAATGCAATGAGATACGAATGCAATGATCTTGACCAGGCCTCAAAAGTTGACAAAGAGAAAAGGCAATTTATGAACAATTGATCCCTTACCTTAAGGAGAAGTTCCTAGAACCTTAGGGAGAAAGGGTTTTCGAGGCAAGAGGGCTTTGGTTCGGAGCAAGAGGGGCCATTCAGAAGAGTACGACAGCATTCTTCGAAGAATGAGACATCGAACATTTGCCCAAACTGGCTGAGCTCATCATTGTAGACCCTCTAGAGATCCTGCATAACCATTCGTACAATTTACCTAGTAGTGGATAAATATGAAGGATTTTTGGGCTCTTTTTTGTGGAAGACCAATACATCCCCTACTAGGAGTGATGTGTAAGCTGCGTGGTAGCAACCCATTGAAAATCTGAAGCATATCATTAATAAAAACGATTTCTCTCTTGTTATAACTTCTTTAAAACCTAATTGGAACAGTATTTTATGGCAGATTATCTGCTTTATCAGAAAGTTCCATTTGATACCATTCAAGATATTTTCTGCTGTAACCTAGTCGCTCTTGGTCGCAGTATTGGACGCTGTTGTATGGTACAGCATCCGATTTATGTACCAGGCAGAGTTCGATTCTCACGTGTCTATTATACTTTTAAACGGTCTTCTTCATGGGGGTCTGAATTTCCCGAACCACAGCTTTTTTACAATGTATACAAGCAAAGAGGCATAATACTAACCACACTATGTTCCATGTGCACCGGAAGTTTATGAAACTCCGCACCGGTAACATCTAATTACACAGTGACTGCTCTTCTGGGCTTTCAGTTTTTATTTATTTATTCATTTTCATTCTGCAGGATAGGTTCGAAGCTGAAATGAAATTGTACCTGAAATTAATTCACACGTTTAGAGTGGGAGATTGTTTATGAATAATCATTGCAGGAAGGCCTTAGGTCATGCAGTCGATTTTTTTTTTCAGTTTAGTCATCGCTAAAGCATATTTATGCTAAAGAAGCCTTAAAAGAATCATTCAAAAATTCATTTTCTGGGGGAATGTGCAAGTGAAACTAACTACTCTACTGGGTTGGGGCTCAGGGACCTCAAAAACGTACGCATATTTTTTTCAGTTTTTTTTCTTTTTTTGACTTTCAAATCTGATGTGATGAAGGTTTAGCAACTCGCTCATCGTAATCAGCGACCCCAAAAACCCATCAAGACCATACTGACTTGAGCGTTTTTTTTTTTTTTAAGATCCAATGTAGACACGGTACCTCCTCTAATCCTGCACTATAATTTAGTAAATTACCTCTATAAGGCCATTTAAATTTACAGCAATAAGCTAATCTATTAGAGGCATGTTTTAATTTGAACATGTATTCTAATAATCTTTACTGAATATTCATTGCAAAATATTTTTGAGGATGGACGATATAAATGAAGGAAGGGGAAAGAGGACAAGACACCTGAGGTATATATACATATTTCCTATTGTTGGTAAATTGGAAAAGGAATCGGAAGTCGGTATGAAATACAGTAAGGTTTAGGAATACATTAGGGAGGGAAGGATGGATAGAGCGTGGGTCGTGGAGTTTATGAAATGGGTATCTCGGTGGGGTCTTGGAAGGAACAGCTGTGTCTTGGGGGGAATATAGATGCATGGTAATATAGTGATATCACGTGGTCACTCTCCAAGCCTCGTTTATATGGGCAAGGTTTAGTATTAATATAACCAGCAGATGCCCTATCCTTATGCCCCTTTAGGCATTAGTAGGCAGTCACAATTCCCAAGACAATGTTTTATTGGACCAAGAACAGTTTAATAATACTTTACTGTATTCTCCTAATACTGCATTTCTTTCGTTTATTTGTGTATGGGTGTATTATGATTACATTTTCAGGGCCTTAACCATCCCTAGTATTCATTTCATTCTTCGTATATATGTGAAGGTAGAATTTGTCAGGTTTTGGTCGTGGTATCTTAGTAACACTACATTTTACAAGAAAATTACTTCTATTTTTCCCACCGTTTTGGTTCGAATCTCAACCCTTCATCAGGGCTATACAACAGGGACAGAATTAATACTAATATATTTATAAGCAAAGGTGGAATAGTTGGGATTCGGCTAAAAAAAACCTCAATACGATTTTTGTATAAAAAATCTATATTCAGGATGTTTCGGCTACTCTTTGGAAGCCTTCGTCAGCTAAAATGACAAGAAAAGAAAAAAACAGATATTAATTCACAGAAAAAAAGTTTATAAGTAAGATAAGTAACAGGTCTATAAATACAATTAAACTTATATAAAAGAATAATTTGATGTTTAATTATTAGAACAATTAAGTTATTAATAAACGGGTAAAGTGAACAATAGTAACTAGATCTAGAAAATCAATAGAAACATAAAAAAACAATTTTATTGAAGTTTATACAAGTAAATAGGTGTTAATAATAATATTAATTAATTTTTAACACAGAAATAAGATACTACATACCAATGAAAGTGCCGGGAGGCAGAAGAAGACCTAAGTTAACACATAAGTAACCATTGTGGAAGTGTATACGAAAAATGGGATCTTCTAAGGTATATGCAACTGAAAACAAATCAGGTGGTGGGAGGAGGTCGGTAAGGATCAAAAGCCTTTTATGACTGGAAACGTCATGAATATAATTTTTTTTTCAAAAATCGTATTGACGTTTTTTTTAGCCGAATCCCAACTATTCCATCTTTGCTTATCACCTCGACGGCTAACTATCTAATCTTCATGATAATATATTTATATACAAAAAGTCAAAAACAGAAAAACATTATACATGGAAGAGGATGAATGATACATTTGGTAAGTTTGTGTTATGGTTAGGGCTTTTAATTAGAGGTAGATGGATACAGATTAAGACAGATACAGATGGATACAATCTTAAATGTGTAACTTAGATATAAGTAAGTAGATATTTTTTTTTGACACAGTTTTTGTTTCAGCTCCTTGTCATTGAGTATTGTAATTCAGGTAGGGAAGTGGATCCATTGCGCCATTTTGTGATATTATAGCACAGAACCAACATCGAATCCACATTAAGGGTTGTCCCTTTGTTTGTTTAGGACAAATATTGGTAGGCCCGTGGAGACTCTACCCTCAAGCATACACTCTGTCGATGTTACTCGTGTATTTCCCTTCGAAACTGTTCCAATCTTAGACTTATACGGACATTATACTTTTGTTACAATCTTCAGGAAGATACATTTCCGAGGGAAAACTACTTTCATTTCTTTGTTTTCTGATTTATTTTGTTTTGGATTGAATTATACAGCACATTATTGTTTTAAATCTTTATGTGGATATAGTAGGAGATGTTTTTAAATACATTATTAATTTAATTTAATTAAAGATGTTAAAACAATATTGCTGCCGAAAGTTTTAGCAACATAATACCTTGAGATTAATAAGTTCAGTTCTGCTGAGTTTATATAATATATGTAAGCAGGGAATGTTCAAAAGAAGGAAAAGTTTTCCATGGCCTTCTATATTGTAAGATACAATCTTAATCTACAGCTACATAAATAAAAAAAACATGTTATACTGACATGAAATTTTGTACGTGTATACATGGTATAGACACACTATGCACAGGTGTGGACAAAATAAAAATAAATAATTAGAAATTATTTATTAATTTATTTTTGGAGCTCCACAACAGCAAGGTGATTTGCTCGCATTATTAGTAATGGTGTGATGTTAATATAACAGAAAAACAAATAGGTTTAAATAAATTACTCAAAATATATAAGAATATACACTAACAAAAAATAAATATAATGTGAAAATAAACTATATATTTATTACGATTACTAAATGAAGGGTATTAATTAATAATACCAAACAGGTGAAGAATAACCCTTCAACAATTTTTCAAACTTTACATCTATTTCTCCATCACAACGTTTCGGACACACAGGTCCATCCTCAGGCAATCTACAATAGTATATTAATTTCAGATATTACATCCTCCAAAACCATTTACTAAATTTTATTGTCATTATTTTAAACTCACCATGTCCTGTTAATTACTACAGTTACACTAAAACAGTCATGCATTAAATAAACATGATTCCTGTAAGGAACCAAGTCAAATTACACCTACATCAATTAAACACTCATTATCACAGCCATATTAGACTTTATCAACCTGCCTAGGCCTATTATATTTGGTGTAACTAAAAATTAAATTAAAACATTAAAATTCAATTAGTCAAAATATATAATAAATTATGTATGACATATCACAGACAAATTGTGTAATCTCTACTTAACATTAGTTTTATTACCATATTTAATATACAATACACTGAGGTATGTAACCCAGATATTTAAACTGTGAAAGTAATCTATTACACTGTCATCAGAAATTAATTTTATTTAATATGTCAACATAATGTTGTCCTATACCTTTAACATCTGTTTTGAAATTAATGGTTCTATTGATATTTTTAGTTATGTAAATGGATTCAGTTAATTTCCTAGCTTTATTATCATTAACAGTTTTTAAAATCTTTACATTATCATAATCAAACTTATGCTGTTTGGTGATAGCATGATTTGCCAATGCTGTAGTATTGATATTTTTACTATTATTACAATTAGAAATGTGTTGTTTTAACCTATTTTTTAAATTTTGGGAAGTTTCACCTATATAACATTTGCCCATGCATTGCTTGCAATTAATTTGATAAATCACATTTTGATTATTTATACTATTTATTCTATCTTTCATATTACTTAATGCATTTGTTATTTTATTATCATTATAAAGACCAATCTTTAAATTAGTATGGTCATACTTCTTTAATCCTTTCCTTATTTTTTCAGTTAAACCAGGAATATATTTTAATTTATGAGCTATATTATTTCCCATTACATTACTCTGCTCTCTACTAGTATTTTCTCCATTCTCTTCAATAGTTTTGTTTAATAGTTTAAAATAATCAGTTATTAAATTAGGCTTATTATCATTGGATCTCACCTTAAATTTGCATGCTTGTGTTATTAGTTTCTCTTGTGATTCCTGCATTATGGTTGGACTACTCTTTGTATTATTACTAATTTTATTGAACCATAGTTTATTTATTAGCTTTAATGGATAAAAATTGTCCACTAGTATTTTGTAAATTTTCCCTTTTATTTCTTTCAAGTATATACTATCTGTTATATTTATAGCTGTGTTAATCAAATTTTTAGCTGTATTAATTATTTGAGTTTTAGGATGATTTGAATTAAAATTTAAAATACGGGAGCTACAAATATATTTTTTAGTCCATTTTGTTGTTATTTTATTATTTTCGAATTTAACCTCCATGTCAAGATATCTCAGTTTGTTATTCGTTGTACATTCATGGGTAAATCTTATTCTTTTATGAAAGGAATTGAACAGCTCTAATAGCTCAGGATACGTTTCTTTTATAGTTATTAGTAATAAGTCATCTATGTATTTAGTTATTAACACTGGTTTAACAGTAGTTTTGCTAAGTTGTTCATAAATCAGCTTATTTAATAGGACGTTACTTAACACAACTGATAATCTGCCACCCATAGGCAAACCATATACCTGTCTATAATAATCACCATTAAATTTAAAATAACCAAATAACGTACATAATTTGATACCTTCAGAATATAGCTTTGTGTTTTTAATTGGGGTATGATTTTTTATTAATTCCCAATTACTTTCTATGATTTTGATACATTCATCCACAGATATATTGGTGAATAAGGACTCTGCATCAAAACTTATTAATTCATATTCTTTATCCTTATCAAACTGAATCATATTTAATTTATTTTTTAACTCATAGGAATTTTTAATATCATAATCATATAACGTATTTAAACATTTTAAGGATGAATACATGAATTTTGCCAAATTATCACTAGGTCCATTAATATTATTAATTATAGGTCTTAATAAATTTCCAGGCTTATGCAGTTTTACCAAACCATGAATCCTTGGCTCTGTATAATTGTTAGCTGCTAATCTATTTTTAGTGTATTTATCGATATAGCCATTTTTATGTAAATTCTCAACAGATTTATTAATTTTACCAGCTAACTCTATACCAGGGTTTGCTCTCACCTTTTTATAAGTTGCTTTATCATCCAATAAAATATTCATTTTATTCATATATTCAGTTCTGTTCATTATTACTAATTTCTTTGTTTTGTCGGATTTAATCACAATTAAATCTTTATGATCTTTTAAAAACCTTTTAAATAATTCAAAATCTTTATTTATTTCTTTATTAAGCGCTGTTATATTGTTAGTTTTGTTACATTGTATAATATAATTAGAAATTATATTACAAATATGATTCCTTGTACCATTAATATGGCTCTCAGTTGAGTCAATTTTGTCATAAATACTCTCAAGATCAGTGATTAACGTCACAATATCTTTATCTATATTCTTACTATCTAAACTAAAATTTTCACCCAAAGACAGAAGATTTATTATATTCACTGGTATTTTAGTTTTAGTTAAATTTTCAACCCTATCAGTAGTAATGTACAATTTATTATAATTTTCCAGTATTTTAAGCATGTTATTATCATTTAAGTCTTTATTATTATTAATATATGAAGGCTGGACAACATTACTTGCTTTAATGGATGATATATTATCAAATTTGCTATCTAATTTTTTAACATTTATATTTAAAGCTGGTTTATTACATTTAGGCCTAATTTTCCTTTCTAATTTTTTTTCCAGTCTCCGCTTGTTATTGTCTACCACTTTCAGGCAAATTAAATTAATTTTGTCCACTAATGTTTCTTTGAAATTTACGTTATCCAAAGAGTATTTATCTCTAACATTATTTAATACCACATCTATTTTCTTTGAAATTAGCATCCTTAACCAGAATGCTTGCTTCATCTCCAATTTAATTATTTTATTGCTAAGACTATCACAAAAATTAACTTTGCAATTTTTAATCAGAAATTCATTAATGAACAAATTATCAATTTTTAAAATAGCATGAAAGATATGTTTAGGACATATGTTTAACTCTAAACATTTTCTTAAATAATATAGCTGACAATTCAATTTTCCCTTTTTTAACACTAGCTTAGTTAATAATTTGACGTAATGCCTGTCTTCTTCTTTATTAATATCATCTGCCAATACTCCTTCTACTCCTTTAAAATGGATCCTCTCTTCTTCCATTTAAATATTATTACGATTACTAAATGAAGGGTATTAATTAATAATACCAAACAGGTGAAGAATAACCCTTCAAAAATTTTTTATTATAAACTATATAAAAAAACGAAAAAAAATAAAAAATAATAAAAAGTTCTATAATTAAAATTAAGAAGTGCTATTACAATAATAAATAATAGAATATTCAACAGTTTATTATAATAGTTTATACAATTATATTAATTAGAAATTCATATATTTTTCATCGGAGGAACCTTGAAGCGTTAACTACCGCTTTTCCAATATATCGATTTTAATCGCTTCCACACTACCATCATCAGATAATTGAAGTACAGTATTTAATGCATAAGGATAATACTAATTGTTTCTATAAACAATGCAACAAGAATAGCGAAACCAGTTATGTTTAATGGAAACTTTGAATGGAGTTCGTGCAGGCACAATTACGACGGAGAGACTAGCAACATTGGATTACAACTTCCAGCACATATTACATCTCGGTTAAAGGGAGTAATGTCCTTAACATATCTTGTGCCCCATCAAGAGGATGATTTCGGCCACAAAACAGGATGGAATTCTAGAGCAAATTGGCGGTGAAACTATTTCCTTCCAGGCGGGCGAGCTTAACTTGTTCATTCTGATTTTGATAATAATTTTAAAAAGACACATGGACTATTTTTCACAGTTCCATCATATATCAATCGAAAAAAATACAACTCGCCTACAATAAGGTTTGTAGCCTCTGTTTGAAGTTTGCAAATTTCCCTTGAATACCAATGGGGCTGTTAGTGCGTACTTGGAAATTATTCTAGTAATTTAAATTAGGATATGTGTTAGCTGAATATTCAAAAGCCCTACCAATCAGTTTAATGGGGTCCTGATTTAAAATAAACAATGTCTGACTCCTTCCATTAGTCCGGAAGGTGCTGTAGTTACACTGGTAGCAGTTTTGCCAAAATGTGTTTTCTTATGTATTCTAGTTAGCTAAGTACAGGGAAAATATCTGTCACGTCTATTTAAGAAAATATTGATCCCCAAAAAAACTAACGTTGAAAAAAAGAGGCCAAGTTCCAGGGAGAGATAGTGGCTCAAACAGGCCTGCACATACACACATTCACATGGAAGCCTCTTCTAGCTCACAAGCACCAATCAGTCGGCATAAGGGTGAGTTTAAATTTGCAGCCAAATTGCCAAATCTTCACTAACGTTGTGGGAAAAGGCCAAGATCCAGGCCCCACCCAAAAACAGTTTCCTGTGAAACTTATATCATAGTATTGGACCAAGTTTTAGGCTCTTAATACCTTGTCAAGAACCTAATAATACCCTCTTACTTATTTTTGCAATTCGTCACTTGGATTTTGACGTTGATATTTTTTTCACGGTCAGCTCAGTACTACATGCTTTGCATTTAGTTTTTTCAGCTTTAGTCATTACCTAGTTATGAGTTAGGATTTATTAGTCGCATATTGTTTGGAGTTCAATATTTAGCTTACCTCTTATGGTTTTTCTAAAGGTTGGACAATCCATATTTTCCGATCTTACAAAATAGTTAGTTGTTTTTCAGTACACATAACACAAGGCGGTGTCGGATACGACTCCTAGTATAAAAAATGACTTCATTTTCCAAATAACTATGTTAATTGGGTTGAAATGAATACAAGTTTAGCAAAAAAAAGACGTATTTATTATAAATATATTTGTAATTAATTACAAAAATGTTAAAAAACATATTTCCGGAAAATAATATACATTATTTTTTTTTCATTTTTCGCGTGGCAGGACGGACACATTCTCTTTTATGTTCACCACAATTACTTTTATTGCAGTGAAGACATGTTTGTTTTCCGTTCCTCTTCTTTTGCCCTCCATAGAAGGAGCATTTTTAAGTATTTTCTGAAGGAATTAGTGGTAGAGATGTGTTCGCTAGGAGATGTGCCTGCGGATTTTATCTTGAAGTGTTTTGGAAATGAGGAGATTTTACAACCTTTCATTCATGTAAGATGTAACTAAAGAGAAAGCAAGTCTTCAAAAAGACTGGTTTCAATATAAGTTTCGTCACTTTGAAATTGTTCATCAGTTCCTTCAGCCTCTAACCGGGCCAGTTGTTGTAGAATTTCTTCATCGGTAAACGACAGACAATAACATACCGTATTAACGTGTAAAACAAAGGTAAATTGTCATGAAATATCTCCTTGAGGTCTACATACAAGATGAAAAAGTTGTCATGTATACAACAAGGCGGTGTCGTATCCGACACTGAAACTCAGTTTTCCACAGATTCACGAAGATTACGAGGAAAAATAAAGGTCAATGGCTTACTTTTCCAGTTTTTTGTCTAGAGGGCTACTGATAAGGTAATTCACGGTTACAACCCTCAGTCTATGCACAGATAATCACCGTAAAAGAAATGAAACGGAAAGTGTCAACACTTACTTGTTGAATGAGGGTTAAAAATATGCGTTCAATTTCTTTTTCAAGAATCGAACATTATTTTCGCGGAGATCTGTAAGATTTGATACATGAATAACTTCATCACTTGGCGTAATAGCAAGTTAATTATTTTCTTCAATTAGACAGTACTTTGTGAGAAAAGCGATACTCCACACGGACGGAGGTTGAAATTGAAATTGATCCGGATGTTAAGTAATTGGAGCCGAGGGAATCCCATGTAGTTAGTAGATATAGGCCCAGGCATTAGTAACTATAAGATATAGGCTGTTCCCCTTTATAGCAGTACCAGTCAACTCCACTAGGCAGCGCTCTCTTCGCTTACCCTTACAATAATTGAATTGTATCAGAGTCACGCTACATTCCTCCTTTCACCTCACCCTAGCACTCCATTTCAATTAGCAATTGCTTCGGGCCCTTTCTGTGTTCTCCTCTTCATAGAAAATCCTTCCTCTTGGTAATGCTCAAACGTTGATAAGTATCATGCTTAAATTCTTTTCATTCCAGTGGATTAAGATGGGGGGGGGGGGGGTGGCAAAAGTCCTTCCAGTGTTTTATTGGTAGAGGGTCAATCCATTTGAAATCAACCAAAAATAAATAAAATGATTGCTGACATGTTTTATTTAATTTTTAACAGTACAATTTTATGTGTTGATTATTATTTATAAAAGTCCGTCACGCAGGAGCTGCATAACTAAGCACTTTTCTCAGAATTTGGGTAGTGTACACTACATTACTAAATAATTAGGTGTAAATAACCTATATAGATAAATAAAATAAATAAATATGAGCAGCTGTTTCAATTATTCATTTTGTAATTAATGGCCGTGATGGTTAAGGCGTGAGCACTTAACACTCCGTGCCAAAGGTCGTGGGTTCGATTCCCACCAGGGGTGGTGGCTTTTCTTTCGAAAAAAAGAAAAGGCATCACCCCTATCCTGGCTAGAAAAGGGTGGTAACCTATAGATAACCCGTCCTAAAATTCGTAGTAAATAATAAATGGACGTTAAAATTTAAATAATAATAATAATAATAGTATTATATATCATTATATTATCAGATAAACTGATTTGTAAGGCTTATTTTTTAGTGTAATTTTTTGTATATTATTATATTTGATTTATTTAATTATTTTTGTGCCTTCTTATATTCGACATGAAATAAATTAAATAAATAAATAATTTCCTTCCAGAGTTTTGTGTATGTGGGGTGCTACACTACGTAATTAATACACAAAGCTTCACATTTTCGTCTACTGATCTTGATGAATAAAATATAATAAAAATTACGACTGGTACAGGCAAATAACTACTTTGGCTCCAGGGTAAACCACTCTTCTAATGAACCAATTTAGTTTATTTTTACAATACATTTCTATCTTCAGTTGACCACAACGAATACCGAGTTTCGTTGAAATATAACAAAACTTACGACTGTTATGGGCAACTACTTTGGCTCCGGAGTAAATCCCCCCCCCTCCCCCTTCCAGATGGACCGATTTTGTTGGTTAACGAACTCGTTCAATCGTTTGATGGGGGAATACTATATACCAAGTTTCTTGGCGAAAAAACAAAAACTCTGGCCTGTATCGTGTTAACGGGCACATATATGACTATATATATATATATATATATATATATATATATATATATATATATATATATGCATGCATATGTATAGATATATATAAATTTTAACTGGGGTCATTTTTGGTGTCTACTACCAAAAATTTTTCAAAAATTCCATCATGAATGCAACCTCAATAGCTACTTTCCTTCGGAGGAAAGTGCTAAAAAGAGTATTTTGTAAAAATTTCAATTTTTTTCGTTCAGTCCTTTTTGAGATATTCCCATTCAAAAATCGCCAATTTTGAAGAAATTGAGATTTTGGATGACCTGTAAAACCTGAAGGAGACATCCTAAAGTTATCATTTTTTTCAGTCATGGTGTGAGTTATATCTTTAAGGGGGGAAAATATTAAATATGTTTATCCATTCTTCTATAAAATAAAAAATCTTAAAAATTCAAGTTTTCTCCACTTGTTTTACGATTTTAAGTTAATTTTAGGCACTTTCCTGGATACCTAGTGACTTTTTAATAATGGCCTTATTTGTAGATAGTTTCATGTAGAATATGATGGTTTTCAATTGAAGCTGATAGCTTGATAAATAAATAAGACATATAACTTATTGCTAGCATCTGAAAACTGAATTACTAATTATAAAATAAATAAATAAAAAAATAGTTTGATACTCCCAGATATATGTACATATGAAAATTGTCCATTCCAGCAACATCCATTGGTTGATTTGAAATAGATTGGTCCTAGGGCAATGGGACATCCATAGTACTTCGTTTACTATCATCATTTTGTTGACTGTTTTCTCAGTGAGTAAAAATCTCCCATTTTTTAGTGAAAAGTAAAACAATATATTATACCACTTATTTTTTCCTGAAAAATTGATATTACCCAGGAAGTCTCATGAGTATATGTAGCTTTTAAACGAATTTTCTTTTTTGTCAAAATGTGCATTTAGGTTGTGAAAATGTCTGTAATGTAACTCAATTATCAGTAGTTTATTTGGTGTAGAAAAAAAAGCGGTACTTGGCTGAGCTCTCCGCATAGTTTTACCTAAAAGTACATGTTTTGAAGTTGCTTTCCTATAAATTTCATCACCGTACTCGGCCGTATGTGTGCACAGCCTAATAAAATGAAGCGATGCGAATATTTTACGAAAAATGAGTTTACCGTTACTATTGTCTGCAGAGAGTTGTTGAACAGTTTGTGATAGCAAGTAATTGAACTCTTACAATGAGATCTACCTAATATCTCGTGTAAAAATGTCAAAATGTATTCGTTATAAGCGAAAATTTTAATAAAGAGGAATACGTCGAGACCAATTAACTTTATTACATTGTTTGTTAATTTATTCAACTCAGCACTCAAAAATACATTTGGAACGATACATATCTCTACAAATTGAGTAAAATGTGACTTTTTTAAATCGACTATTTGCTGTTTTTCACGGTTTTCGTTCTATAAAACCCGTTTATCTTTCGGGATAAAGATGCTATCGATTAGGCAGTGGTCTCATTCGACTCAGCACGATAAAATACCTTAAAAACGATACCAAAATCTGAAAGATTCAAGTATCTAAAGGTTTTCTTTTTCCTAAAATGGGGCGTTTGGCACCACTGTGCGGCGCTGGATATCTTGCTGGTTATAGTTTTTGTCGAGCTTCTAGACAAGATTGGTAATACAATTTTCTAAAATATTTTATCATTTAGAAATGTTAAAACTGATTCGCGGTAAAATAGCTATATGTATGAAAAAACTGTACCAAATATACATTTTTATATCATATTAGCTGTGTCCGCGTGGATAGTGACTTATAGCAGCAGTTTCGGGTATATCTTTTGGTTTATTGTGAATTAAAAACACCGTTATATTGGTATTTATGAAAATCTACTCTACAATAATGCGTCTCTATAAACGATATTAGACGTATAGCCATCGGGGATCAAGCATATTGGCAGGATTGCTGAAACTTGACAGAGCCACTAAGCTCACCCCTTAGGGATTGTAAACCCTTGTGGATATAGTGTCTGAAAGACGGAAGACATACCGACAAAAATCATTGTGTTTGTTACTATTGCGTTGGGAAAAGCCCCCAATAGTATTTTTCCCCCTCATATCTTCCATGTACAGACAGCGATCCGTTAGAATTTTATTATATGTATAGATAGATTACGGCTGGTAGTGGCAAAATGGTAATTCTGGTCCAAAATAACCCCCCCCCCCCCCTCCCCTTCCTCCTAATGAACCGATTATTTTTACAACATATGTTTCTATTAATTTTTTCCACAACGAATGTCGAGTTTCGTTACAATACAACAATAATTGTGGCTGGTATGGGCAAATTAACTATGTTGGGTCCGGAGTAACCCCCCCCCCAGATGAACCAATTTTGCTGGTTAACGAACTAGTACAATTGTTTACTAGGGAAATACTATATACTAGGTTTTGTGACGAAGAAACAAAAAACTCTGGTGTGTATCGTGTTAACGATAGTTCATGAAATGTTCGACGTGATTCTTTACATTGGCATAACTTTAATAATTTATGAACCGATTTACATGAAACAAACACTAAATGTTAAGTGAAGCTTACCGCAATATATTAGTGAAAACCTCAACTAAATTGGATAAGCCGTTTCTCAGATTAGCGTGCACAGAGAAACAGATAAACAGCCAAAAATTCTAAAAATCATTGTTTTGGGTATTATTGCGTTGATAAAGGCCCCCAATAGTATTTTTCCCCTCATATCTTACATGTACGGACAGCGATTCATTAAAATTTGATTATATGTATAGATTTTTCACAAACTTAAAATGCATTTAGGAAGAACATAAAATCATAAAATAATACAATCCACCATTTTTTTTTAAATCGGTTTGATAGTTTTTGCATTATAATTATGCAATTGAGGTATCAGCAAAAAAGTTAACATTTTTAAAATTCTAACTAACCCATATCGAAATGGTTTACATATTTGAATTTTTCAAAATGTGTAACATCTTTTGTGCTTATCGAATTGAATATCTCATCGAAGTTTTAGCCGAATCAAATTTTGTAAATGCCATTGGAAATTGTTTTAAACGACGCTGGGTTCGACAGTGTAGGGGTTTGGTTCGGATATGCGTACTTATGTGTGTCTGATATGTGGGTGTTATGTGTTACTGTGAAAATAATGAATATTTAAGATGGTGGATTCCAAAAAGGTTGATGTAAATTATATATAGTTATATTTTCCGTGGGTTTCATGTGAATTTAGTTTTCATTTTAAGAAATTCAACGAATAATAGAGAAGTGAAAGTGCTTTTACGTGTTATCGTTTAGTAAAAACTTTTCTCCCGTGTATGTTTATTTTACTTGCTGAAATAGTAGCGGCTGTATCCAGGTGGCGTAGAGCAGTTATTCTCCATGACACTGGAGCTGTTAGTCGCCATTAAATACAACAAGATAAATCCCAGCCAGCTCTTGACAGGAGCTGAGTGCTCCACTCTCACCGTTCAAAACACTCACCAGCCATGCACTCTCTCATATACATATTGATATATCCCCTTAAATAACAATCATTTACATAGAAAAATCATTGTATGTTCTTAATTTAAAGCACTACATTAGCAGCCAATCGTTTTCGAAATATTTCCAAAACCTGTCATGCCTATTGATAATAAAACTTTTAGCGCGTTTCCGGTGAGAAAATTTACCTTTGGAAACTCATCCATCACGAAAATAATAATGATTAAAATTTGTATGCGTATGCACAAATATATACAGTGTGTCAAAAAATTACTCATACAGTTAATCTGTGATGTATGCAGCGTTATTTGTGGAGTTCTCGATTTCGTAGAAGGTAGAAAAAGGTAGCCTCTCCAGAGAGGCTGTTAGCAGTACTACCGGTGGAGTAATAGGTAACATTATTTGTCATAGCTTTAGTAATAAGAATACTTATAAATATTTCTGTAATTAATATATGCGTGTTTTTGTGAAAATTGTAGATGCACTGACGATGAGAACCATGTTCTCGAAAAGCTTTTGCTAATAAATACTTTGAAAAACAGTGGAGAGACATTATTTTTCTACCTTCATACAGTTAATTTATTAGTCAATGATATTTTTTTTATTATTTTAACTCAAACAAACTGCCGATAATAATAACAAATAACATTTCCCATTATTTTGACGCAAAAGCAAAGATTAGAAACACGCTCAGTTCTATTAATAGCAAAAAAAAGAAACATTGGCATGCAAAAAAATGATTCATACACTTACATTAGGCGTTATGATAACTCTAAAATTGTTTCATGGGCCAATGTTTCATCTTAATACAAATAATTATTTATTTTTTATTAGATACAACGTTTTATCTTAACATGAGAAACAGTTAAACCCTCAATATTCTAAGATAATTCTAGTGAAATGGCTCGCAAATCTAAGAAACTGAGTTCTTATCTTAAAGATGAAATTGTTAAACTTTTTAAGCTAAGACTGAGTTACTGATGCTTCGTATGAAAGCTAGGATTGTTTTAAGCGTCCAAGCAATATATAATTAGAAATTTTAAAACCACATCAGTGGACAATAAAAAACACACGGACAGAAAACATTCGGTGAATGTGTGATTCCCGTGAAATCGAGCAGAAACTGCAAAAAAAAACAAAAAAAAACCACAAATTATTTGATCCGGAGCTAGCAGGACACATCGCATTATGTTATGGGAACCTTGTAACACCTTAAACCGTGAGGTACTGGCTACATAAAGCGGGATATAGGGATACATCAGTTAAAACAAAATACCTTTTATAAATTAAAAATTCGTCACAAAAAGGAATAAAGGTTTACCGAGATCACGAGAAAAACCCACATTAATTTTGGAAAAATGAGTTGTTTTCGGACGAAAGAAAGTTCATTGTTTACAAATCCCTCGAACAGAGATTTTTTTGGAGGCAAAAGAGCAGAGTCTTCGAAGCAAAACATCTCCTGCCTACTGAGAAGCAACGCAGGGGTAAAGGCGAACTTTCAATATTTAATGATTATTTCAATACTGAGAACTATGTGAATGTGCTGCGAGGTAATTTGAAAAAAAAGTGTGCGAATGGTAGAAATAAACGTTTTCTATATGTTCCAGGAGGTCAGTGACCTGAATAATACCGGGGGAAAAACAATGGCTATTGTACAATGTGCGCCAAATGCTGCAAACACCACCTCAATCACCAGATCTTAACCCCTTAGAGATAATGCCCCTTGGGCATTATTGAAGTTAATAATTTCAAAATGTTCATGTTCTTTAGGGAAAGAATTAAATTATAACCTTCAGAAAGCTTGGCTAGAAATCGACTGTCAGAACTCGACTGAAGAATAACGAACGCGTAGAAACAATGCCCAAGAGCCTTCAAGCTGTCATAAATCAGAAATTTTATCCTAGTAAGGGAGGGGAAGGGGGTTTAAGTACAGAAAATGTTTTAGCAGAATGTTTTTTTTTTCGTTTAATAGGTGTATGAATAATTTTTTTGCTTATAAAATTTTCAAATTTTGGTGCAGACTTAATTTTATGAGGTATTACATTTCAGCGCTTTATAAAATTAATGTCAAATTTCCTCTATATAAATATATAGAGATATTTTGCGTTAAAAAAATTAACAAAAAAAAATTTCAGCCAAAAAGTGTATGAATAATTTTTTGACCCACTGTATATTTATATTTATTTATTTGCCAATTAGTTCTCTAGGAGTCTTAACAATCATCTTGGAAGTACTAACGAAACTACCTCAAATCAACATTCAGAACAAGTTTCAAAACTTAATAAAATGTTTGAAGTGCCGTTGGCTCTATAATGCTTCTGCACTGTTAAATTAACATGAGGTTACTTATGAAATATTGTGCGGTAGACGTATTCGAAATTAAACATAATATTTATCAATTTATCAGATTCATTTTGGTTGCTAAATATTTAAAAAAGTTACACATTTTTTATAAATGTGTGTATTTTTTCCTTCGTTCCCTAGGATAGATAGATATATAGATATGGAGTTTGACGCTCTACTACTAGGTTATTTGCGCCTTCCAATATATTGGTTAGAAACGGTTTAGGTTCTGTTTTATAAATGTTTGATTTAGGTATTTAATTAAATTTTGATACGTCTGTGAATCTATGGTGTTATGCTTTGTTTAGTTACAGATTATTATAAATAATTAGTTACAGATTATATAATTAATTAGTTAAGGACCATTACAATCATTATCTTAAAATCCAATATGGCAATTATAATTTAAACCAAGACTATTATAATTTAAACTAAGACTGTATAATTTAAACTAAGACTATGGCAGTTATAATTTAAATTAAGAGAATTATAATAAAGTTAGACTAATTACCATCTTTTCGTAAAATTAAGATGAGATTTTATTTATTTTTTTTTATATATGTATAATCTTTGTTTTTTTTATTTTTTTTTTTTTTTTTTTACTTTTTTTTAATTACTTTTTTTTCATATATTTTTCATCTCCTAGGGTTGACCTGTCTTTGAAATCAAAATCCGGTGGTGTTGACTAGAAGGGCTTGTGTGTGTATGCGTGTTTCTATTGGAGGATGTGTAACGTTTATAACTATTTCTCGTTTCGAAGACTTTTTTCTTTATAATTACTTCATTTTATACTTATATGTTTCTTGTATTTTCGACCGTCTTCTTCAAGTACACTTCTTATCAGGAAGTCCACTTGTCTTAATGTGTAATCGTACATAACTGTATTCAGATTACATAGACACGATAGGACTTAGTAAAGAGAATTGCTCTTTAAGAGAGTCGAAAATACATGAAACACGTCGGGCGATAACAATAAAGTTGACAAAGCATGATTTATGCTACTTTATTGACTCCAAGTCTCTGAAAGAATCTAGAAGAGAGTTATATATATATATTTATTGATGGAACAGCTTTTATCTCCAGCTGTATTTCTCTCCTACTTCTTCCTGCGATGTTTCGCTGGATCCATCCTCAGTTTCGTCACGCTACTATTTTAATCCCTAGTGGGAATCCTTCCCAACGAAGAAAAATACAAGTTTTTTAAAAATATATATACACAAACATACATTTTGTCTGTCAACAAAAATGGTCCGAGTTATGCAACCTAAAAACATAAAGTTACACATTTTGGTCTACTCTTCGGCATTTGGGAACGAGTAATTAGTCGCGTTTTTCGAGATATTTAACTACTCTTGACTCCCAAATGATGAACATGGTCAATTATCTGACAATGAATGCATTAAAGTACAAGTAAGTTTTATTCAATTGTTGGAGTATATTTTTTCATGTTCCTAAATACGTTTTCTCCTAGAGATGGTAGACCTACCTTACCTCGTCTTGAGGTCTTGGTCAGAACCTATGAAGTAAGACAAGAGGTTTATGTGGTTAGGAACCTTAGCCTAGGTGTTAAGTGCTGGTGGTTCTGGACAATGGGCTACAGGAGATTCGGTCTAGTGGGCAGCTTGTTGGGTGTGGCCATACCGGCTCGGAAGATTGAATGCTTTCTAGGATAGGCAAGCCACTCAGTAATAGTACATTCATACTCCTTTCGGAAAATGGCCATTATGATTCAATCGTAAGAAGATACTTTCGTAAATCTTTGCTCGAAGCCCAACATTTAAAAGGCTTGTAATTTAAATTATAATTATATTACTTTACTTATTTATTTGGTCTATTATACATTAATAAGCCCTATAGAAACGAAACTTGCTTCTGAGGTGATTTTGATAAGATTCGATACAAAAATACTTTCATGAAAGGTTAAGTTCGTTAATTAGCAAAATCCGATCACCGGAATATCATTTTTTTGAGCAAAAATCGCACGAACGAAATCGCAGCGCTCACGTTTTGGCGTTAGTAGGCTTTTAGGTACTTATGATCTTAGCAGTCGGTAATGCTAAACAAAAAAAAGAAAATTATAAAAATAAAAATAGGCTTGGAACTACAGTTTAATAACATTTTCTTACATAGGGAAACTGAACTACGTTACCTAACTAATATTTGGTTTGGGTATTCAGGAACTATGGATTTCGTTGAATATTGTTTCACATTCATTCAAAAAAGCGATTAGATATTTACATTTTGGTTACATTTGGAGTTACAGAAGTTAAAGAATAAAACATTTTAATTACAGACATGAGAAGTTTTAGTATTTTTGTGTTTTCTTTTACATATCGTCCCTGCCATGTCGAACTATCGAATATGAAAAATTCTATACTTTGCTCTTGCATTGTGAACGATACGGCTTGTCGCAACTCTAACCGTTTTTGAATAGCCGGAAATATGTACATTAAATTAAGTATCGAATAGGCCCATTTTTCACTATATTAGTTTGTCAATTTATTAAATATGTTCGTTCGCTTGTTAGCTCGGATTTTTATATTTGATAGTTCGACTTGGTGGGGTCGAAAGCGATTGGGAAATCTTGGTAAATAGAAGAAAACTATTCGGAAGTAAGAACTTTTGATTAGTTGATCTCAGTAAATACAGAGCTTAAAACTGTTGGTTTTGTTATTTTGAACGTTTTTTGTCTCAGTTTTTAAAATATAATTTAACAGTAAAATGATTATTTTAGAAAAACAAGGCATGAAAATAAGGACATTTGTATAATCGTTCTTTCCTAGGAAATTGGGAAGAGCGGAGGTAATAATTTCCACTTACTACGGTGTTAGTTTCCTGTTTTGGTGCCTACAATGATTTCATATCACACGATTTTCACTGTTTCTGTCTTAAGCTTTTTAAATGACACTAGCCCTAAGATGACGCAGTTCCTGCTTGTCGAACTTTTTGTATAAATAAAATCAACACCAACAAGAAATCAGAGTTTATTTAATTTTATACTGTTAGATGAATAAAATTTAAAAATAAGCACCCATTTTATATAGTTCTGCATTTACTTAAAATGGTTTAAAAAAAAGTCTTCAAAGAGCTTAAACAGGAAATGTAAATGTCAATTCTTTTTTCAAAAAGGTTTACTTTACGTTTAAAGGGTTTGTGCAAGAGAAGTGGATGCTGTGTGATTCTGAAGACTTGGCAATTTGGCTGCAAATTTAAACTCACTTTATGCCGGCTGATTGCTGCTTGTGTGCTAGAAGTGGCTTCTATGTGAATGTGTGTTGGTGTGTATGTGCAGGCCTCTTTGAGCCACTGCCTCTCTCACATACTAATGTAAGCCCCTCAAAAAGACTTCTCTCTCTCTCTCTCTCTCTCTCTCTCTCTCTCTCTCTCTCTCTCTCTCTCTCTCTCTCTCTCTCTCTCTCTCTCTCCTCTCCCTCTCCCTCTCCCTCTCCCTCTCCCTCTCCCTCTCCCTCTCCCTCTCCCTCTCCCTCTCCCTCCCTCCCTCCCTCCCTCCCTCCCTCCCTCCCTCCCTCCCTCCCTCCCTCCCTCCCTCCCTCCCTCCCTCCCTCCCTTTTTCCTTTCTCCCAAGAGTTATTGTGTAACGTGAACTCTCATTTCTCGTTGAATGGTCTGCTGTGTATTAGAGGTTGAACCTCCTTTAGTTACATGGCTTCAATCATTTAGGGATTCCTATTTCATTGGAAAACCAAGAGTTTGTTCATTGGTCCTTTCCTTTCTGAAAGATAGCTTTCTCCTATGGAATGTACAAGGGTCATTGTTCTCAGTGGAATGATGATAAGACGAAGTAGTCATTATAAAATATTTTGCTTCATTAGTTCAAATTTTAACTATTTTTAGGGCAATTATAAATAAATAAATCTTTATTTCCATTAACCCACAGAAAAGTGGAAATAGGAACGTCAACACATTTAACAAAACATAAAATAAAATGTCTCAATACAACAATTGTACAATAAGCCATTGCAATACAATATACTACGTAAAAGAAATAACAAAATGATCGCGGTAATTAGAGCAATAAATGTGCAAGGATTTATTTGGTGGTAAAAAATTCTTTAACTGAATAAAAAGAATTTTCTGCCTAGTAATTCTTAAATTTTTTGGAAAACAACTTCTTATCCTCTTCCTCCTCCAATTCCTTAGGTAATTGGTTATATAAAGTTGCTCCCATGTACGCAAGCCCGTTTTTGAAGCCCCAGTGAATATCCCCTTGCTTCCTACAGAATGGGAGGTGTTTTTTTAATAATATTTAAAATTCTTAAAATGCATAGGGCTGGCACTGTTAAAATTTTTAATCTTGTAAAATGATTTTTACCGGACGTTTTCCTCCTAAGGCTTAATATTGTCCGAATCGTTTTTTTCTTGTGTACAAGTATGTATATATATATATATATATATATATATATATATATAGTTTGTTTTTTCCTTCCAAAAGTACCCCTTTTGGAAGGCCGTTTATTGTACTACATGTATCATACAAGGTACAGTATATCACATGTATGTTTTTTTTTCTTATCTTAGTTAATTTTGTTCAATTTAGTATTTTAGTTAGGTTTACATATAAATAATTCACGTTAACTTAAAACAATTAGTATACAACGAGGAGTATAAAAATAAACTTATATATTCAGTATGGTCCGCTTTACTTCAATAAAATTGCAATTTTTCATTTTTCACTCAATCTTTGAATAATTTCTTTGCATAAAGTTGAGAATAATTTGTAATTATTAAAAAACAATTTATTTTCTTCAATAGGCCAATTGGTTATTTTCTTTTTAATTCGGTTTCTGTATTCGTTAAACAGTGTACAATTGTATATGATGTGGTGTGCTGCCTGTTCTGTATGTCTGTCACAAGGGCATGAATTTTCTCTTTTTATTTTAAATCTACTTAAATAGGATAGAAATACCCCGTGTCCCGTGAGAACTTGTGTTGTGTAAAAATTTGTTTGTATGTTTGTATTATAAAAGTTTTGTATGATTGGGATAAATTTGTATAAATGGCGACCTTTGTTAGATGTATCCCATTGTTGCTGCCATTCTGCAATTGATTCTAGTTTTAATATATATTTTAAATGAGTTTTTGAAAGTTTGTTATATTCTATGGGTAGTGCCGTATCTTTTGACGCTGCTTTGGCGAAACGATCGGCGATTTCGTTACCTTCGGCACCAGAATGTCCCTTTATCCATTTAAAATATATTGTATGCATATTTTGGCATATTCTTAACTGTTGTCGTATTTTTTCTATTACTGCTTCATGTATGTCAGTGTTTTTGAGTTTTGGTAATGTTATCATGCTGTCTGTATGTATCTGTATAGAAGATGGTGTAGTGATGTATTTATTAATGTAGTCTATAGATTTTAATATAGCAAGTTGTTCAGCTTGGTTGTTCGTGCAGTAATGTCCAAGTCTAAATTTGAGTGTTGTTAATAGTTTATAGTCCTTGTATATGATTGTAGCTGCTCCAACCTTGTCATTGTCTTTACTGCCGTCTGTGTATATCTGGTAATCTGTTTGTTTGTGAATCCGTTGAGTTTGAGTGGTTTTCCGGGATGTGTCCACTGAGTATAATGTATCGTATTTTCCAAATCATCAGATTTTATGTTATTCGAGTCTTCGTTCAGTTTCAAAAGTTTATATTCTTTAATATATTGCTTTGCTAGAATGTCTATTGGCATTATTTTTGCTAAAATGCAAGCAGCATCATAAGAAATAGTTCTATAACCTTTTATTATTCTTAAAGCAATCAATCTCTGAACTCTTTGCAATTTGCTTAAGTTGTACTTCTTTTGCAGTCCTCTGTGCCAAATATGTAGTCCGTAAGTAAGTGATGGTACGATTGCTCCTGTGTAAATGATGTGTAATGCTGAAGATTACAGTCCCCATGTGTTACGAGCTGTGAGTCCTAAGTAGTTGATTAGTTTAATAAGTTTGTTTTGTAAGTTTTCTATGTGTTTATTCCAAGTTAGTTTGTTGTCTATTAATATTCCTAGGTATTTTGTTACATTTGTTTTTGTCAGTTCGTTTCCTTGTAATGTAACGTGGATGGTCGGTTCTAATCTGCTTCGTGTAATTATCATATAAGTTGATTTTTGATTGTTGAATGTTAACTTGTGTTTTGCCCAGTTTTCGACTGTGTTAATGATAATGTTAATATTGTTTTGTATTTGTTCTGGAATTCTGGATTTTACTAGTATTAAGATATCGTCTGCAAATGCTATTAGTTCTACGTTAGGTTGAGTATTAGTTTTCAGTAAGCTGTTCATGATAATATTCCAGAGTAATGGTGAACAAGAAGACCCTTGAGGTGTACCAATTGTCTGTCTTTTCATTTTCATTATGTTGTGTGTGATTATGTAAGTCTCTCTATTGTTTAAGTAGTTTTTAATAAGTGTATACATATTTTGAGGGCAGTTATATTCTTTCAAAGAGTTGAGGATTGGCGGCCACCATGCGCTGTCAAATGCTTTTTGTATATCTAGTGAAATAAGTACGATATGATTTTTATTATTTAATGCTTGTTTTATAAATTTATTAATTTTCTCTAAAGCTTGAGAAGTTCCTGTTTGAGGGGTAAAACCAAACTGATTGCTATCAATTATATTATTTGAGTAAAGGAAATGTGAGAGCCTTCGATGAAAAGTTTTTTCCAGGATCTTCCCTCCTATTTTATATATATATATATATATATATATATATATATATATATATATATATATATATATATATATCTGCAGTAGTTCTGACCCGGTTAAGCATATTCGGTTTTACCAGGTTTTTTACCTCCTTCATAGAGAGGAAACTCGTTTATGACGCCAAAACGATAACGCAATCCGGTACTCTTACACGAAAATAACACCGGTTCAAATTTGTCTGTTCCATATATTTGTCTCTCCAGCTGCCCCAAAAGTGATAAGAGTTTGATAAAATTCGGTAAAGAAATACCTTGGTTGATTTAACAGGTCAAACTCCAGCATAATCCGACATTCCAGAACGCTGTTCTTTTTGGCAAAATCCGCCTGAAAAATAAAGTTTGCGCGCATAGCCATTCAGGTACATTTTGAATAGGCAATTTTGACGTGGGACATCAAATTATTTGAAAGGCCATTTCTATAACCGTTCTATAAACATCTATACACTCGGACGACGTCACTAGAAAATAAAATATTTTAGAATTTGTATAGCGTAATGACCCATCCTAATGACATCTGATTGACACAAAATGGATGCATTGTTAATGTATTTACGTTTTAAACTCTTGACAAAGCATTATATCTTAAAGTCTCTTTACCTGGACTTAGGATTATAATATGATTATGCAGAGCCAAGTCTGAACGCCAAATTCTCAATATTTTATTTTTAATTCTGCGTAGGTGTTTCTTATTGAACGCTTATTAAATCTAATTTTGGTCCATAGAGAGCTGAAATTTTAGGCGACAACATAATGACCCTTTTTATTAATGGCAGATTATTTCAGGCGCTTTTTGTCCTGTATATTATATTACATGTAGTAAAAATGTTGTTTACCCCTTAATAAACATGTTTAGAGGGAAACTATCGGGTTGCTTTTATTGCTGTCTGAAAGAAACATCGTTTACGTGGGTGCCAGTACAATGCGGGATCAAACTTAAGAAATGAGCAGACCAAAAAGCTAATTGTTTTCGAACATTAAACAAAACAATAATAATATACCCCAACTCTACTTTATTGAATGTTCATAGTATTTTAAGAAAGGCAGGGTAGAACTCCTCGAGATGTACACAGATGGATTTGTGTGCTTGACTCTTGACCTGAGAGGGTAAACTCTCACTCCTAACAAATACATTATCCTGATTATTAAAATAAATCTCACTTGTTACTTTGTTTTTTCCTTCGCTAAGATACAAATTCTGACTGCTTTGAGCATAGGAGTATTTTATATCTTACCATTCAGCTAAATGTATAAAAATATCGGCCGTTGTTTTCTTGTTTCGATAAAATATCAAAAATGTAAACATCTTCAGAATTCGTTTCAAAATAAATTAATGCAAGAGCTTTATTAAAATCATAAATATTCAAACCTTGGATTAGTGTAGGTTGTTTTGAAAGTTTATGAAAAAATCATCTCAAATTGTGGGTACGCCAATCGATTCATAGAAAAACACTGAATAATTTTGAAACCTGTTCTTGAGACTGGAAACGCCAACCAATATAATGTGCCGCTCAGGGTCCGGCTGATTTAAAAACCTAAGTATAATCTAGATGTCATACGTTTAAAATAAGCAGAAACTCTTCTTGAAAAGATACTTTTGTATTAAAAACAATAAGTATATCAATCATATCTTATCATCATAGGAAAAGTACTTATAAAACAAATTTCAGAATATCTCATTTCCTGTTTCGCTAATTTTATTTATTTATATTGAATGCAGAGCTTGCGACAGTAGCGATTCCCTCTTTTTCAAAAGTTGGCGGTAGAAACCACTGACGAAAGAATTATAAAAAGTTGCAAAAAATATAGAATATTTGAGTAATTGATAATTATTTTAAAATGGAAAGTATGAAGTTCTCAAATGTGTATATATATATATATATATATATATATATATATATATATATATATATATATATATATATATATATATACATACACATTTGAGAACTTCATACTTTCCATTTTAAAATAATTATCAATTACTCAAATATTCTATATTTTTTGCAACTTTTTATGTATATATATATATATATATATATATATATATATATATATAAAGATAAACATAAACGTAAAAGGATATAGAATAGTTTTCTAGATGAGAAAAACTATTGATCGTGATAATGATCAAACTATATAAATCTGCCAAAATCTCGAAGAACTAAGTATAGATGATTCGTTCCTTTGACGTACTCATAATGATTAACCTATTTGTATATGAAGAAAAAATGGCGAACCCTGTAGCTTAAATTTCCTTGAAGATAGATTCAGATTCAAATTGTAATACATCAATCAATTTGGCAAAGAAAATCATTCTATAAAATGTTGAACTTACTCGGCTTCATATATTTTATCTTCCTTATAAGAACTTGCCCTTTCCCCTTACAATACCATTTGCAGGAACCCAAAGTTGCTTTAGCCCACCACTACCGGAGCCTTCCTTGGGTGTATTTTGACATGATTCTCTTGTTTCATTTTCTTACCGAGTTTCAGCTCCTCCCATATAGCGAGAGTTACTTGACAGTAGCCTCAGCTACAAATTGCGTCAGTCTGCTTATTACTCACATTCACTAAATGTGAGCTGTGAGGTTTCCTCTTCTTTCATGCACCCTTGACAAGCGGACAGTGTCTTGTAACGTCCTTTTTTGGACAAACCTTGTATTTTCTAGCTTTAACACTCACAAAAGCAATCTGTTTTTGGCGATTTTTTGATCCAAAGACTTAAAACCACATCCTAATCAGAAAGGCATCAGCCCTTTCCGGCTGACCTGAAGATAACTCATCTTAAAATTCTGTATTTTTATTTTTATATTATTTATTTATTTTTTTGTAACGGCGCATCGACAAATCTGGGCCATTAGCGCCGAAAATTCTGTATTATCTATAAATGAACGGTAAAATGTAAATGTATGTATTATGATGATTAGATAGTTAGCCGTCGAGGTGATAAGTACAGATGGAATGGTTGGGATTTGACTAAATAAACCTCAATATGATTTTGTTTTAAAAAAATCTATATTTCGGACGTTTCGGCTACTCATTGGTAGCCTTCGTCAGCTAAAATGACAAAAAAAGAAATTAATACAGAAACAAACAAGAAAATTTATAATTGTGATAGGTACCAGAACTATAGATACAATTTAACTTATAACAGAACATATCGTCTTAAAGTTCTTAGAATGAGTAGAATGAAAAAGAAAATAGGTACAGTAATTGATTTTAATAGTAATTAGTAACATTAATTGATTTTACAAAGAAATAAGAGAACTATATACCAATGACAAACATAGTAGCTAATAGTAACATTAATTAATTTTACAAAGAAATAAGATACTACATACCAATGGAAATGCCGAGCGGCAGAGGAAGACCAAGGTTGGCAATTAAGTAACCATTGTGAAAGTGTCTAAGGAAAAAAGGAATCTGCAAGGGGTATATGTAACTGGAAACAGCAAGAGGTGGGGGAAACGGGCGGTAGGATCAAACAGATGTTTATGACATTTTATGACAGGAAAGGAGAAAAAGGTGTTAATGGAAGGATACCCAAGGGGCAAGGTAAAAATCTAGGTAGGTGGTCGGGCGAGTATTTGGAAAATATTAGCGTACATAGGAGAAATGCCTTGTTGGTCAGTTTTGTAATGTTGTATGTATTAGTTAATCTGGGTCAAAGCATTATGCGATTATAATGTAAATGACAGATTTAATATTTTTGATGCTTTACTATGTCTTTTAATGCGATGTATTTCTGTGTAAATTAATTTATAGCTGCAGAATACATTCATTAAATTGCTAAATAAATCAATATATTTTTGACACAATGAAAAAAGGATTTTTATTTTGTTTGGGGGAAAAACTACTTTTGTTTTCACGTAGTAAATAATTGATGATGATTTTAGTATTTATATATTCTTATGTGGTGTTTTGATGTTGTTAGCCCAATATTGAATATTATTTGCATCCTCCAATTTAAAGTAAAATTTTTAAAAACTACAACATACATAAATGTGTGACATTTCCCCCACCACCTGCTGTTCCCACTTACTTATACCCCAGCAGATTTCTTTTTCTCCTTAGACACTCTACAATGGTTACTTAATTGCCAACCTTGGTCTTCCTCTGCCGCTCGGCATTTCTATTGGTATGTAGTATCTTATTCCTTTGTAAAATCAATTAATGTTACTATTAGCTACTATATTTGTCATTGGTATGTAGCTGCTTATATCTTTGTAAAATCAATTAACGTTACTAATTACTATTAAAATCAATTATTGTACCTATTCACTTTTTCATTCTAAGAATTTAAGACGATATGTTCTTTCATAAGTTAATTTTATCTATAGCTCTGTTACCTATCACAATCATAATTTTTTTGTTTTTGTATTAATTTTTTCCTTTTTTTGTCATTTTAGCTGACGAAGGCTACCAATGAGTAGCCGAAACGTCCGAAATATAGATTTTTTTAAAACAAAATCATATTGAGGTTTATTTAGCCGAATCCCAACCATTCCATCTGTACTTAACATACATAAATGTATTATTATAGGGCTAGCTTTGCCAATATCTTTTTCACTAGCATTTTACAATTGTTTCACTTTGTCAGCGAAAAAACGAAAAGTTTTCCTTTTAGAGAACATGGTAGGTTACAGATGAAAGGGCATGGAGGTTTTTCTCCAAGGAGAAAAACCTAAACAGATTATAGAACTAAAACTCCGGGTGTGAGGGGGGTGGGGCCATGGGCGTATATAGAAAATAATTTCGGGGTGGGGGGCTGATACCATTTCCGGTGTATGGAATACTAACGATTTAGATCTTGGAAGAGTTTTAGCCAACTTAAACGCTATTACACCCAAAATAGAATATGTTTTATGAACTAAATGATCATATTTAATTTATTTTTAAGGTTTTATGAAATTTTTACCGATCAAAACAAAATTTCAGGGGGGGGGGCTGCAGCCCCCCCTTATATACGCCCATGGGTGGGGCTGCAAAATAAAAGATTAATAACACCGCTAGTTGAGAGGACACTCTCTCCTGTAGTGGACAACGTTTTCCCAGATATCCTCAAATACAATTGTAGAGGGATATTGTGATGCACAATGGGCAATATGAACAATTCCCTTTTCCATTTTTTATTTTATTCCGCACAATGTGTTGAAATCAATCTCAATGCTCCCCCCCCCAATATGTTCAAATGTCGATGAAGATGAATCAAAAGGTAATGCTATTTTGTAATGTTCAAAATACCTACAAAATAGTATTTTTAAATTTATTTTTATAGCAGATCCTTGGTTTAAAAATAATAAATATGGTTGTCGTATTTTCTGTAAGAGTTCTTCTTTAAACAGTCAAATTAGGGCCATTTTTTTCTTGTTTTGGCCTTTTGATTAAAATTTTAAATCATGTTGAAAGCTGTAAAGCCGAATGAAAAAGAGCTTTAATGAGTTCGACGATTTCCAAATGTTCATCCTTATCCTGATTTTTGGAATGTTAGCTATTGACGATTTGGTTTACGTCGTTCCTAAATACGCTCTTAAAGGTAGTCATTTGGTTACATTGCAACTAAATTCTTACTAGAACTTCAATAAGTGATGATAGGAATGCCTTAAATTTGGCGGCGAGTGCATATTCCGGTAATACATAATTATTAATCTCCCCTTGCGAACGTAATTTGTATAATATCGCAAGGAAGCTATTCATTCCCCCCTTTACAACCAGAAATTGTTGTTTTATTGCAATAAAATTACTATTTAATTCCGAGCTAATAAAACTAGTACACTCATCATAAACATGTTTACTTAAAAGCAGTTGAATCCTGCAGAGTGAAATTATTTTTATTTTATTTTTTATTAATTATTTTCTGGAGACCCGATGGCCGAGAGGGTTAAGGCGTGAGCACTTAACACGCCATGCGAAAGGTCGTGGGTTCGATTCCCACTAGGGGTGGTGGCTTTTCTTTCGAGAAAAAAAAGGCATCACCCCTATCCTGGCTAGAAAAGGATGGTAACCTATAGATAACCCGTCCTAAAATTCGTAGTTAATAATAAATGGACGTTAAAATTTAAATAATAATAAATTATTTTCTCCCTATTTCTTGATATTCGATGTATTTGGTTTGTAACAGTTAATATCAAATATTACCGCTTCTACGTAGGCTCACAGGTAGATTTTGCAGTTATCAATTTTCAGCACTTTCAATGTGACATATTTACAATTTTTTGAAAACACTGGAAAAAGCTAATATTTTAATTTCGGGTATTTGGGATAGAGTATATACTAAAAAAAAATATATTTTTCCAACATGGTGTTCAGTTTTTGGCTGATATATTGCGATTGGTAGAATTTGATTATTGCGAGGTTGGATACACGTGTGACCATTTCTTCCTTCAACGTCCTAACGTACCTTTATTCTTAAAATGAACCAATTAAGGGATTGTGAGATATTTAGTTGATTCGTCTTCCGCATTCCGTAAGTAGGTGTTTTTCTGTAAAGTCTATTGCGCATTTGGCAAGTCCTTTCGCGAGATATTTGCGTTTTAGACTAGTGTGGCATATTCTGCCAAAACTATTATCATTTGAGACACCAACAAGTCAACCTATCTTCTTAGCTTGAATCCATCTGTTTTCTCTTATTTCGGGAAGATCTATCCGATCGGTTGAAAGGGGATTCCAAGAGGAATTTTAATTCTGCCTCTACAATAGCCAGGCTGCTGCGGGTAGCGAGTGGTTGGGAGCTTTTAGGAAACGCCCTGCATGTTTCATGAGGTAACCCCTTCCCCTCCTATCTTGGAGTTCCTTCACTAGGAGTGGGGGGGGGGGATACTCACAGCTCAAGAGTACTTGCGGAATTATTTAGGGAGCTTCCTATTTACTCGGTAAACAACAACATTTCATCAATTCACAACCTTTTCCTTTAGGCTTACAGTCAAATCTAATAACCAAATCTTTATTTGCTATTCATATGCAGCTTTTTAGGTTTTATCTTAGACTGAATATTTGAAACCTTTCACCTATCCTATCTACTATTCACCAAAAATGGCCCTTATTAAAATTTATATGAATCAGTCAGATAAATACAGATATGTGTGCGCTTGTTTTACGGTAGTCTTCAAAATAGAACTAAACGTGCTATTAATCATTCTCATTAATAAAAAAAAAAATATTCCAAAGCAAAGTTACTCCCCATTGCATTGTTTTAACTAATCGATATCAATAAAATGGATGTTAAAAGTTTACATCTTTTAAATCAGTAAAAAGAAAAAGTCAGATGGCATTTAATGATGAGTTACGCACTAGTTAATATAAATTAAGTAGTTTATATATATATATATATATATATATATATATATATATATATATATATATATATATATAATATGACGTATAAAAGAAATACTTTTTGGAAAATATAAATATTATCAAGATAATTATTATTTGGAGGATTTGATTCTTCCTTCTTCGAACTACCTCTATTCGATGATCTTTTCCCTACAAGTTTGCCTTACAGAAATAAACATTCACCCCAAAATACTATGATATGAAGGGAAATTCCCTTCATATCATAGTATTCCCTCAGGGAATGCATTAGAACTGTTCTCTGTGATATACATATGTATGTATATAAAAGAAAACATTTTTAAAATATTCTATCCCGATTCCAACTTAGATAGTTGCAATCAATATGAATTTTGGTACTTAAGAGTTTGTCGAGTTTGTCAAATATATTCAACAGACTGCGTCAAATTTCTTCAATATTTCCATTAAATATCTCGAGCCTGATTCGGTTATTCATGTGCTCCAGGGGCCGTATTCCCCAAACAAAACACTGTGAATAATGTGCAAGAAGTATTGCGAGAGGGGTCTCCCGTGGTCTAATGGTTAGCGCATTGGATTCATAAGCGGGAGATGGTGGGTTCGATCCCCCCCCCAGGAATTTTCTCATCTCAGGGCTCTTTGGGAAAATTCCTCGCTGCACCCTGGATGTCGCCGCTAATGACCTAGATGCGCCTTAAAAAAAAGAAGAAAAAAAAAGTATTGCGAGACATAGATTCTAAAATAAAATTAAAAAATTAGAAAGATCATTTTAGTGATACTTTCGGCAGTACAGCGAAAGTACAAAGAAGACATTTTGGCTATTCATATGAGGAGAGTTCTACGATTAAAAAGCTACCGTAATTAAGTAAATTTCAGACTAATTCAGTTCAAGATGGAAGAGCTTTCATATTGTTGCTTTCAAAGTTCTGCTAAACAATGGTTTTACTTGAAGAGTGTATGGTATGGAATATAACAAAGCAATGGAAGATGCTTCAAGAGGATTTAATCGACAATAGCTTCTTCCTTTGGTAGACTGGAATACGTGAGATTTGAATGTAATACGTGGTTTGTCCGCAAAATACGTATAAAAGTGGAATAATAACTTTATTTTACAAATATTTAGTTATTTCAATATGGTCTCCTCCAAAGTTCTCCCCCTGAGACAAGATGCACTTCTGCCAACGCCGTTTCCTCTGCTGACACGATCGCTAAAAGTCTTCAATTGTGAGGCTCTTCATATGCCGTGTCGTTTCAGCAGCATATGCCGGCTCATTTTATGCCGTGATGGCTTCTACAACTCTCTAGTGCCGCGCCCGGAGCACCATTTTGCATTTCGGGACCAGGAAGAAGTCTCAAGGTGATAAATCGGGTGAATAAGGCGGGTGTTCTGTTACGGTGATTGAGCTTTGAGCCAAAAACTCACACACAACGAGAGATGTGTATGCAGGCGTGTTGTCGTGATGAAGGATTCACTTGCCCCTTGTGCCAAATCCGGTCGAACTCGGGCCACACGAGCTCTGAGGCGACTCAAAACTTCAACATAAAAATGGCCGTTCACAGTCTGGCCGGGAGGGACAAATTCCTGGCGAACAATGCCCTGAGAATCAAAGAAAACAATCAACATTGTTTTCACATCTTCTTGGCCTTCCCGAAACCTTTTCAACCACTTGTTGACGGTTGGTTCCTTCAGAGAATTGTCTCCGTAAACTTCTTGCAAACACTCAGAAATCTCACGGCCATTCTTACCTAGCTTGATGTGCTGTTCCTTAATCAGACAGAGCTCCATGCCGACGGCAGGTGAAAAAGGGGTTACTTTCAACAAGCACACGTAAGTCCTACTTAACTCGCAGAGCGCTCCGGCTCGAACTGAGTATTGAGTGGATTGCATAGAGAGAGGAAACCACCAGGCGCCTCTCCACAACGCCTTGAAAGGACGCCCCGAATTTTTTATACGTATTTTCCGGACAAACCACGTATACTGGAAATATTTGATTTCTAAACTCAAATCGAAATGAGTTCAGTGAATTTCTTCCGTGAGAACAATATCCTAGAAGTTTTTGTTCTGAGTCATGTCTTAGGTGCTCCTTAAGCTTATTAACTATATGCATGAGAACCCTTATTACTTTAATAAATCAAATAAATAATATGTGAATATTGAATGAAGAAATAATTAATGAATCCCGTCTGATTCCATAATTTCTCCGATATGGAGAAAATGAATAATGAAAATTATGGCTAAATCTCCATCACCAAAAAATCAAATTTTGTTTGCTACTATTAATGCTCATATTCTAGTTATGTATTTGCCTTCTACAGAGCTGCATATCAAGTCAACTTTTCTTGTTTTTCCAGGTACGTCTTGAGTTTCGTAGAACAGGTTCTACTGGCATCAGGTCATAGAAAGGTAATTTATTACTTCAATAATCTATGACTAATAATTTTCCTTTAATGGAATCCCAACTGAACATTTTTTATTGATTTTAATTTATGTACCAACGGAACTTGTTATGTTGCAACGGAACTGGGTAAACGTCGTGGCGTTACGGCGCGCAGTGGGGAAGACGAGTGCTGTGTCCGGTTTTCGCGTTATTATGATTGTGGGATGTTCTCTTTTTACATGTGTACAATTTTATGTATATTTAATTATGGCATGAAAGTACACGGAAAACCTGAGCTCTCCGATTCTAACCGAAATCAGCATTTAGAATTCTTTAAAATTGGCAATCTTCAAAGATACTCTTAATACCACCATGAAAAAAAAGAGCTAGTACGGATCAATAAGGTAGGAAATGAATTTTAATTTATTAATTCCATTGGAACTGTGTCTGAAATTGTCTTCCCTTTAGAGAATGCATTCTAGACATGTTTAAAGTAGATTTCATCCCTTAAGCAGCAACTGTAGGATTTAAAGAGTCGTGGGTTCAATACCCACTAGGGGTGATGGCTTTTCTTTAAAAATAAAGAAAAAGAAAAAGGCATCAGTCCTATCCTGGCTAGAAGAGGTTAGTAACCTGTACATAACCCGTACTAAAATTCTGTGTCAATAATAAATGGACGTTAAAATTTAAATAATTTTTATAACGGAAGAAAGTTATGCAGTAATAAATGGCGATGCTCCGAAGCAATGCCCTATAAAAATTAAAAAGCTGGATAAACATTATAAAAATATTTTAGGTAAACACACACAGGACCACCATATGATAATTTTGTAGCGGTGACACACTCGCGTACTATTTCTTTGAGCCAACGGAAGTCGACACATAGTTCCTTGGGCATCGTTCACGAGTGAGTCATTCGTTGGCTACAAATCCATCTGGCAATTGAGGTTATTCAGATGGTTGTGATAGCTGGTTATGAGAGTTCGTTGCTAAGTGTTCCTAAAAATGCCATTTTAGCACTTTCCTCCGAAGGAAAGTAGCTATTGAGGTTGCACTCATGACGGAATTTTTGAAAAATTTCGTAAAATCTTTATCAATCCTATTTAGTAGACACCAAAATTAACCCCAGTTAAAATTTATATATATATATCTACATATATCTACATATATATATATATATATATATATATATATATATATATATATATATATATATATATATATACTAGCTGACCCGGCGAACTTCTTACCGCCTAACAGTAGATTCTTTATTTTTTTTTTAATACTTATTCTGCTATTAGGGACACCGGGTCAGCTAGTAAGATAAAAAAAGAAAAAAAATAAAAATTATAACTCACTTAAAATTCTTTTAATAGTCACTAAAAAAATCACAATGAAAATTACAATTTCAGATTTCTTATTATCATACCTACGTATTATATTTCATTTTATTTTTACTTATTCTAAATTCAGTTTCATTTTCATTGTTGTACTTTATGGTACACGATATTTTATGTTTGATTACCTGGCGCGTAAACCAACAGAGCAGATCCAACACGGGAACAGGCAACATACAATTGACCATGCCAGAAACATGGGTTTTTTTAGATTAATACCACAAACACTTAATGACTGCCCTGGGATTTTTTTATAGTCAAACTGAGTTCATAGGTCCAATAGCAACACAGCTGTAGGCACTGTAATGAACTCACAGCAGCTCGATTCAAACTTGCACCATTATTAATCGAATGTTGCGCTTCACGGGTCTGTCTTAACCGAATTCTTTCACGTTCATTGCGATCTTCGAGTTCCTGGGCAGTACGATTAGATTGATAATTAATTTGATTCTTTGCATTTCGTTTAATTCTGCCTAAATTTGTCCGTCGCCTTATAGGAGGCATATTTAGTAAGACACAAACACACAACACTTTTGTAATTTTATAAAAATTTGTGGCTTTTAAATTATATATATATGTATATATATATATATATATATATATATATATATATATATATATATATATATATATATATATATATATATATGCACAGCATTATTATATTATAAATCTCATATTATAGATGCACAGCAAAGAGATGTTTACATTTCAAGTGACATTTTACCACAGAGAAGTTACATTTTACCATAGACAATTTGTTTTTGAGTAATGTTACCATCGTATAAATATTGACAAATATTGACTTTAATATTTATACGATACTAACGTCACTCAATTGTTTTGCCTTCCCAGAACCCCTCCACTAACACTTTATGGTATGGTATTAAAGTTCAAATTGACTTTCAAGTATTATTACGAATCTTTTGTATGGGAATATAGAAAGTGGGACCTTTTTTATTTCGTTAACGCAAATATAAATTAATTTAAATTGCATTATTAACATGGGATTCTATTGTCACCTAGTGATTACATGTTCTTATTTATTTAAATTTTAACGTCCATTATTATTAACTAAGAATTTTAGGGCGGGTAATCTATAGGTTACCACCCGGTTCTAGCTGATGCCTTTTCTTTTTTTCTGAAGAAATCTACCACCCCTGGTGGGAATTGAACCCATGACCCTTGGGACGGAGATTGAAGTTCTCAAGCTTTAACACTCACGGCCACAATTGACCATGCCAGAAACATGGGTTTTCTAGATTAATACCACAAACACTTAATGACTGCCCCTGGGATTTGTTTATAGTCAAACTGAGTTCATAGGTCCAATAGCAACACAGCTGCAGGCACTAATGAATTCACAGCAGCTCGATTCAAACTTGCACCATTATTAGTCGAATGTCGCGCTTCGCGGGTCTGTCTTAACCAAATTCTTTCAAGTTTATTGCGATCTTCACGTTCCTGGGCAGTACGATTAGATTGATAATTAATTTTATCCGTTGCATTTCGGGTTCTTCTGCCTAAATTTGTCCGCCGCCTTATAGGAGGCATATTTAGTAAGTCACAAACACACAACACTTTAGTAATTTTATAGAAATTTATGGCTTTTAGATTTAGTAATATTATAAATGCACAGCAAAAAGATGTTTACATTTCAAGTGACATTTTACCATAGACAATTTACATTTTACTATCGTCAATTTGTTTTTGAGTAATGTTACCATCGTATAAATATTGGCAAATATTGACATTAATATTTATACGATACTAATGTCACTCAATTGTTTTGCCTTCCCAGAACCCCTCCACTAACACTTTATGGTATGGTATTAAAGTTCAAATTGACCTTTAAGTATTATTACGAATCTTTTGTATGGGAATATAGAAAAGTGGGGTCTCTTTTACTTCGTTAATGCAAATATAAATTAATTTAAATTGCATTATTAACATGTGATTCTAATGTCACCTAGTGATTACATGTTCTTATTTATTTAATTTTTTTGCTTATACACAAATAACCAAATATGTTAAGTGTTAAAAATATTATAATTGAGAACATATGTTTGTATTTAAAAATGAATTTGCGTTAAGGAAGTAAAAAATACCCCAAAAGTGTTGTTTTTAGACTTTTTCAGGCAACTTTTTAAATTTTTCTCTCCGTAAGAACCATCCTCGTAGTTCAAGGAATATTATAAAAAAAGAATTAGCGAAATCGGATCAGTTTTTCTCGAGATTTGCGCTTACCAACACATTTAGCGATTCATTTTTATATAATAGATGAATTTCCGTCATCGAAATAAAAAAAGATCCGAAAAGTGTTGTTTTTAGACTTTTTCAGGAAATATTTTAAATATTCCTCTCCTTAAGAACCATCCTCGTAGTTCAAGGAATATTATAAAAAAAGAATTAGCAAAATCGGTTCAGTTGTTCTCGAGATTTGCGCTTACCAACACATTTAGCGATTCATTTATATATATATATATATATATTTTATTTATTTTTTATTTTTCTTTATTAGGAGATACAATCCACTTCAAACTTAATACTACACTGTATAAGATACATACATAGTCAACTTACAATTGGGCGTCTCCTTCACCCTCACATATATGTCTGTTAACACGATAGCGGCCAGAGTTTTTGTTTTTTCGCCACGAAACTTGGTATATAATATTCCCCCATCAAACGATTGATCGAGTTCGTTAACCAACAATATCGGTCCATCTGGAGGGGGGGGGGGGGGGTTACTGCGGAGCCAAAGTAGTTTTTTGCCAATAACAGTCGTAATTTTTTTTATATTTCAACGAAACTCGGTATTTGTTGTAGTCAACTAAAGAGAAACATTTGTTGTAAAATTAAACTAAATTGGTTCATTAGGAGGGGGGGGGTTTACCCTGGAGCCAAAGTAGTTTTTTGCCAATAACAGTCGTAATTTTTTTTATATTTCAACGAAACTCGGTATTTGTTGTAGTCAACTGAAGAGAAACATTTGTTGTAAAATTAAACTAAATTGGTTCATTAGGAGGGGGGGGGGTTTACCCTGGAGCCAAAGTAGTTATTTGCCAATACCAGTCGTAATTTTTATTATATTTTATTCATCAAGTCCACTAGACGAAAATGTGAAGCTTAGTGTAGTACCCCACATACACAAAACTCTGGAAGGAAATTAATTACAATATTAATAATTGAAACATGTGCTCATAATAAATTCAAAAGACTAGAACTATTTATGTTTTTAATTTATTTATCTATCTAGGTTATTTTAAGCAAATTATTCAAGAATGCACTCGACACTACCCAATTCGGAGGAAAGTGCTTCGCTATGCAGCTCCTGCGTGACGGCCTTTTAATGTTAAAATTTGTGATTGTTGTGAAAGACTTAATATACGTATAAATGAACTTTATTTGTGTATTTGTTATATATTACGTGCATAAATACGCAAAAACTTATTACCCTATCCTAAGTTTTAAAACAACTGATTGAAGGCTATACACAGAGCTATAAAATACATGTCTCAAGATAATTCTCCTTGTTTTAGTAAGGGCATTAAAGGCAATCGATGAATCACATATCATAAGAGAAGTTACAGAGATTTTACTAAAAACTTCCTACGTTCCTAACTCTTCTCGGAAATGACGTAATTTTATAATATACACAGGCAATGGATTTGCTAATAGCATACCCTCGTTAAGACCGATTACAGTATGCATGCTTAAGTCTGCAGCTCCTTCGTGACGGACGTTTTATTAGTTTATCACCTGTATAGACATTTACTCTAAAAGATCCATCTCTATAGGGAAAGTAGGATTAAGAAATGATTTCACGAATGAGATAACGACATCGATTTCCTATTAGCTCCTTTGCCCGCGGAGGAAGGAGGCTGAGAAAGGTTCTGCATACAAACTAGTTGGTTTAGATTCAGCCATCTAAAGGGGCTAGTTATGTAATATGTCTCCAGCCGCAAGGTGCTTGTGTATTTTCTACTAGGTATTTTCTTTTAATATTATCCTTATTACTGGCTATTTCCTCCCTCTTTCCTTTCCCTAGAGGTGTCTAGAAGCTGTTATGGAAATAGGTCTACATCATGTTTAACCTCTTAGTAATTTTCCCCTTTTTAGTTCCCTTCCCTATTTCTATTCAGTTGAGGATATAAGAGAAGGTTATATTAAGCTCACTCATGCAAAAGGAAGGGAATATTGTCAACGATGATTTAATTTTTCTTCAGTCTATGAGCACATTCCGCCAGTTTCAAAGTCAATATCTGCATTTTAGCGCTTTCTGATATGTATGAAATTAAACATACAATTATAAATAAACGGATTTATTTATTTTGGCACATGTACACGCACTCTTTCTGCCGCCCGCCGTTAGAAAGCGATAGTAGTTAACATGGCGGCGACAAAACTGTTTGGGGGGCTCTTTTATTTCACTTATCATTTATACCTGTAGGTTATTTCACTTATCATTTATACCTTTAGGATAAATTTATTAAATACTACATTGCATTACGTTCTCGAAATTTATTTTCAAACATCCAATAATGTAGGACCTATTGCAGACATACTTATGAGACAAGTTTTGAAACATCATCATAGAAATTGATCCGTGTTAAATGTTTTTGCGTATGAAAATAATGGTATGTGCCCTTTGATTTGTAATTTTTGTTTTCTTTTGAAGTAACTCATGTGCTGCTTTACGGGGATATTCAAAAATAACGGGAGACGCCGTCTCTAACCAAAAGTAGTTCTCCTCTTTCTTTTCTATTTCGGTTGGTTGTATTTATTTATTAAGGCATCCCAAAATGGCGATCAGTTTTCCATTTCTGAATAAATGTTTTATGTAAAACAGTAATAGATAAAAGTATAAAAACAAAAACAAAATAGAAGAATCGAATTGGAAAGAATATTGAAAAGATTGTTAATTCCAAAATAAAGTTTTTATAGACGAAAATATATGGAACACAAACTAAACCAAATTAAAGTATGTAATATATGCATTATGTACTTATATTTATGAAAATGTTTTTGAAATTATTTCTTATATTTAAATTGTTGGAGACTTGCTAGCTTTTAGAGCGGTTCCTCCCTCCCTCGATAGGGCGAAACCCCGCTTATGACGCAATCCGGAGAGGTCGATGAGAAATGTCTACATTTCAGACCAAAAAGGTCTCGAAAATACCTGTCCTTCCAATTTATAAGATAAGAAAATTAAAATAAGATAAGAAGGTGGCACACGTTTATAGAACTCTTAGTCTTCAGTTCCAAGAAGACAGATTAAAACCAAAAAAGAGTTTTTCACGATAAGATTTATATTTTCTAAAGCCCACGTAGAAAAGTCTACGTAGTGTGGATTCCATGTTCTCGGACCAATTCAAAGACTCGATTATTTATTAATTTTTGCTTCAGTATAGCCGATAAATTATTCCTGGAGAAAAGTCTCGACTAAGAGGTTTTAAGGCTAGAACCCACAAAAATATTATGAAAAGAATTTATACTGCTCTGGAGGTAAAGTTTATAGAAGCGGGGAGGGGGGATCCAGGAACAGAAGGGTATTTAAAAACTCCATCAGGACGAGCTTACGTGCTCGGCATAAAGGGGGAAGAACGCGATTGGGTGATTTAGCAGAACAAGCACAGTGATTGGCGAGTTCTACGGTTTCCTTGGCAACCAACCAGGATAACCATTCAAACCTTTTTATTTATTTAAATTTTAACGTCCATTTATTATTAACTACGAATTTTAGGACGGGTTATCTATAGGTTACCACCCTTTTCTAGCCAGGATAGGAGTGATGTTTTTTCTTTTTTTTCGAAAGAAAAGCCACCACCCCTAGTGGAAATCGAACCCACGACCTTTGGCACGGAGTGTTAAGTGCTCACGCCTTAACCCTCACGGCCATCGGGTCTCCTCAAACCTTTTTAAAATTCTGCATTGTGAATAAGTATACGTTAAAATGTATATAATAGTAACATATAAATGCAATAATGGTTACTCCATGCATGTATAGATTCTGAATTTTCCACTCCGTTTCTCATCAGTGAAATTCGCTCGAAAGAATCGTAGTTCTTATAGTTTTGCGTTCTTACCCTTCTACGCAAACGTTTTATTTTGTTTTGTTTTTTTCGACGTGGGGAGTCGAATAAAACCGTATTATACCTTCAACAATTTTCAAGAAAGTTGGGAAATACAGAATTATTTGCCCGGGTACTCCGAATCTAAACCAAATATAATTTTAGCAATGGAAGCGTTTAAAAATATTTATTTTATAAACAGACACGAATATTTGAGGCGTCTAGAATCAAAAGAAGACACATCACTATTTTTACGATTTTGAGATTACAGTTGATTTTACAACTTCAAAATGTTCTCTATATACTGGTAAAGAAAAGGATTTTCAAAACTCAATAGATCATGCATTTTTTTAATGTTGAAGTATAAAGTTGGCTTGAAAATAAGACATACATCAGCGTTTTTTAAAACTAAGGAAGACGAATCAAAAATTAAAATTCCCTCAAAATTGATAATACAACAGATACACTTCTCAAATTCCTCAAAAACATTCTTATGTGATACTTACAACTTGTAAAAAAATTATACAATTCTATAAAATTAAACATAACACTTGTTCTGTTTTTGGTGTTTTCTGAACAAATTGGTTTCAATGATGTGTCTTGTTTTGATTCTAGACGCCTCATTTACTAATTTATTCATTAGAAAAAAGTAAGGTAAGAGAAATACATTGGAAGTTCTGTTTTGAAAAGGGTATTTAAAAACATTTATGTTATTTAACATTTTTGTTTAAACGTCTTATCATGGTAAATATATTGATACAGCAACTTCAGTCGTATAATAGTGTGTTTGAAACTTCGAAAGTGTTGATTTTTGCTTTTTACGATATCCCTTATCACACCCGAAGAAAAGCACTATAAAGATGCTGTTCCTTCAAGTCTGATTATGCTTTTAATTTGTAGGGTTCTCTATTCCTAGACGAAAAGCTGTGCTGAACAGCAGGAGGCCCGAAGGAATTAAGAGGAAATCTGATGAACTTCTTGTTTTTTTTAATTGAATCGGTTTTCAACTAGTTAATTTAACTTTGATCAATACCATTATCGGAACTGCCTCAACTACATTCGTTCCGAGTTTATTTGGCCTCCTTTTTCGAAGGGTATTTCTGACCGAGAACTGTGGAGAAGGTAACGTCGGAGAGAGAGAGAAGGAAAGCGATAAACGTTTTAATCGTTGAATGTTGAAGAGCCTTCGAAGGCGCCCTGTTTTCAATTAAAACTTCTTGGAAAGCTTGGCCCAGCCACTTGCCTCAACTCCATTGTCGTGGACTCTAGTGCCAGTCCTGTCAATTCACTTCTCCAAGGCGTTCCTTCGCCTTTAGAAAGTTTACTCTTTGATGTCGACATTTTTAATTAAATACCATTTCCAATAATAAGAACTTGCCTTCAACAGATTTTGAATATAAAGGGTAAACAGAATATATAAATATTCAATGAAACTTCAAGATCATACACACATTAAGTCAATTTCACTTTCCCTCGCTGTACCTTGGGCTGCCATACACTAGGCGGTTCTTTCAATGTATCTTTATTTAAATTTTGAATGTCCCGGATCTTAAATTGTGTGTGTTAAAACATGTAATAATCTACAAATGGCTGGGTTCGAGCTTCACCCCTGGATCTTTCAATCAAATTTCAAATGGGCGCCAGTAACTACACTGATCAGTGTAATATTCCAAATTGCATAACCTTCTCCATGTGCTACCATTACTTTTATTTTGACGCCCGTCTATTAATAATGTAGGACCGACCAAAAGGCACAAATGACCAAATAGTGATTGAGTGGCCTTTAAAAACCAAGGAAAAAAATAATGTAGATACGGTAATTTGAAGAAATACCATATCAAAATACCGTGTTTTTCCAGTTTATTCTTCGCTAAAGTCTATTTATGCTAATACTCCCATGTATAACTCATTGAACATTTCTAAAATCTACACGTTTATTTAGTTCTTATGAAGTCGATTCAACTCACCTGCAAGCTGCTAACTTTCAGGGTAAAAAATATAATACTCATTTACCACAAACATCCACCACAAATACAATTCGGATTATTGCCTGCACCCTGATAGGTAAGTGGCTTTCGGAAATAGTTCATCTGCCGCCCATCTGGTAGAAATTATGAGACGTTCGGTTCCAAAGTGACTGTTGTCCACATAGCAAAGTTTTTGGGAAATGAAGACTTAGAATGTACAACCTGCTCTTGGGGACAAAGCGAAAATTGTACACTGGCTTATGAATAGGTCTAGATATTTGTTTGTAATATAATAAGCATACCAGGGTCTCCTTGTGGTCTAGTGGCTAGCGCCATAGATTCTCATGCGGGAGATGGTGGGTTCGAGAGCCACGGGCGCACAGTGGTCAAAAAACGTAAACAATTGCTCCAAACTTGATTTTTTGAAGTATTTTCTCGGAACACTTTGGCCTTAAATATATGTTAAATACCTCGTGACAGTGCCGTTTCTTGAGTTTTAGCCCCCCACCGTTGATTGCAGGACGGTGGTCAATCATTGAAGTACTAGAAACGAAGAAAATTTCTCAAATCCTCATGTACCAAAATCGTTCCTTCAACTTTACTTGTTCAGGCCGATATGGTTGACGCGTTTTTTTTTTTTTGTTTTATTGGGATGTTTGAATCGATCATGGACAGAGATACTGAGAAAGTAAAAAACAAAAAAAAGACACGTATCAGATTTCCTTTTGTCATATAGCTTTTGCATCTCTCGGATTTCGGGCTTAACTTTTCCGTGGATATGTATAGAACGACCCCAGACCAAAATTAGCTGCGTGAACCTGTGTACTTTGGTGCTAGAGGTGAACGAACTAACAGACAGAGGCGCGTTATCTCCATGTAAACATTGGAATCAAATCGATACGGATTTGTTTATGCAGTACTTATGTCAGTGTCGACCGGAAAAGATGTCTGAGGTGACCCGAGTGAAAAATCGTGTCCTAGTTAAAATATTGTTGAATTATAACGACAAAAGTGTGCTTTCAGTATGCAAGTATTTGACAGATCAATTTCCAGTAGCCGATGAGCATATTTCGTTACTCCAACGGAAACTATCTCAAACTGTTGTGCTGAATTTTTGTTTTTTAAAAAGTAAGCTGAGATAGGAGCAGATGTATTTTTTTAAAGAAAAAAAAATCGGTTTTTGCTCGGCAAGTGTTTTTTGAATGGGTTCCACCATCACCTGAGCCCAGCCAAGTGTAGTTCAGAGGCGGGGGCCGTCCACAAAAAGATTTGTCATGTGAGTGACTTATCAGAACCTTTATTGTGGTTATCAGATTGGTAAGTTTGCACAATTTCAGATCTCTAACTCAACAACATCAAAAGTTATTCAGTTTTGAGTGCTTTTTGACTGTTTTTAACCACTGTGTGACGGTAGGTATTTTCTCATCTCACGGCTCGTTGAAAAATTCCGTGCTGCACCAGGGATGTCGGCCAGAGTTGGGCAAACGTTAGCGCGCGCTAAAAGCTGATACATCTCCGCTAATTTAGCGAAACTGTAGAAAGCCAGCGCTAATAATTAGCGGTTAGCGGCGGCAGTGGGCTAACCGCTAATCTATTTATGAAATATCGTAATTGCTAATAGCCTAAGCTATAGTTACAACATTTTGTCGCCTCAAAGTTCACTTCCGGTCTGCTCTGAGCAACCTCACTCCTGTTCCACTTCCGCTTCAATCTACAGGATTTACGATCACATCAATGTCAATTTCGGTTACTTCCGGTTGACTCATGCCTATCACTGGGTAACTCCTGTTCGATCTGGCTTACTTCCGGTCACTCACAGACAATGGCACACTCTGACACTCCTTAATCTAGGTTACTTCCGGTCCTATATTCACCCCTGGGTCGTTTCCGGAAGTACCCCAGGGACTTCCAGGCACTCATGATAGACCGGAGGTGAACCGGCAGTGACCCGGAAGTAATTGTAAGCAACCGGAAGTGGTCCGAAGTTGTCCAGATTCATCCGGAAACTGTCCAGGAGTAATTTTGGTGACCCGGAAGCCATTTTGAGAACTCGGAAGCGAAACCGGAAGTGGCCAAAAGTTGTCCAAAAGGACCGGAAGTAACCTAGTTTAAGGAGTGTCAGAGTGTGCCATTGTCTGTGAGTGACCGGAAGTAAGCCAGATCGAACAGGATTTACCCAGTGATGGGCATGAGTCAACCGGAAGTAACCGAAATTGACATTGATGTGATCGAAAATCCTGTAGATTGAAGCGGAAGTGGAACAGGAGTGAGGTTGCTCAAAGCAGACCGGAAGTGAACTTTGAGGTGACAAAATGTTGTAACTATAGCTTAAGCTATTAGCAATTACGATATTTATAAATAGATTAGCGCTGGCTTTCTACAGTTTCCCTAAATTAGCGGAGAGGTATCAGCTTTTAGCGCGCGCTAACGTTTGCCCAACTCTGATGTCGGCGCTAATGGCCCAGAAGTCGATTTGCCGTAAAAAAAATAATAAAAAAATAAGTATACCATCAGATAGCCCTTTAACGTCTGTATACAAGGATGTATAAATCTCATTTTCGTTTTTTTGTGGACAACAGTCACTTTGGAATTGAACGACTCTTTTAATGAAATTCTTCCTTTCCTTGATCTGGTCCAATCTCCTTGCCATTTCGATATGAGATCCTTCTTCATATCAGAATGCGGATGAATACATGTAATCATAAATCTATGTATGTGATGTTTAAAGAGAACTCGAAATAGACAACCTTCTCCGATTTGATTTGCAGTCAGTAGTCTGTACTCTTCAAATTTTACTCTGAATTTGTCATACATTGTTTCTTATAATTTTTGGCAGTTAAGTATTGTTCTATTAACAATAAGTACATAGTTTTCACTTCTTGGCAAATAAAATAAAAAATGATTTATTGCTACCGCACATTACTGAGAAAATGGAGATAATTTATTCCACAATTCGCCAGGAGAACAAAGAATAAATATTTATTCATGCATAATTACGACGAATAATAAATAAAAGCCGTGAGAAGCATTCATCTGTTCTAGGATTATTATTTTAATAGAATTCCTTTATTTTTTGCCAACGGCCATAGCCACGTTGAGTGCACCGGTTCCCGTAGATCACCGAAGTTAAGCAACGTCGGGCGTGGTCAGTACCTGAATGGGTGACCGACCACGTGCTGTTGACATTAGAAAAGGGTGGAAACCTGTAGACAGCCCGGCGCTAATGGCCAAGATGTAGATGCGCCGTTAAAAAAAAAAAAAAAAAAAAAAAAAAAAAAAAAAAAAATTCCTTTATTTATTTGTTTAAAGAGTCCGTAATTGGGTTATTTGTTCTATAATATTGGTTAAATGGAAATTAATTTAGATTTATTTTTTAAAATTGATATCAGCTATTTAAAGGGCTAAATATAGCCATGTATATAATCAAATACACATGGCTACATAAAGAAGAACAGATTCGATAGTTTAAAAAAATGCTGCCCAAAATTTGTTTTTTAGTTATGACGAGAGAATAAATCGAAGTTTTGAACAAAAAGTTGGCTTAATCCCTGTAACGTTGGAAGGAGACTTTTTTTAAAAATATATTTCGAATTTAGTTTTGTGTCCTTTAAACATGCACTGTGAAAGGTTTTATATAAATAAATGCTATGTTGATTTTATCGAGATGACCATCTGAGAGCCATATTCAGTTGAGGTTAGTAAACCCTGGAGGAGCTAAAGGCAGAAAGGTTTCTCTACCCTTCGGTAACGAAATGGACCATCTACTTTTACTATCTTTTCCTTGAAGGAATTTCCAACATCTTTTGGAGAAAATGCTAGAAAAGGGAACGGAATCCAATTACCAACACAATAACTACTTGATTAAGTCCATTCTTTGTCAGTTCTTTTGCTTCTCAACGTTTTACTAAGTAGAAGAGAATATTGCTTTTTAGTCCGTTTCAATGATTGTACTATAGTTAGTATTGAATAGTACATTGCCTTTTGTTTTACTTAATAATGCCTCTTCAAGGGAATAGTCCTGACAGTGTGAAAGGTAATAACCCAATATTATAAAAGTTTCTTTGGCACAAATAATTACTGGAAACGTTCTGGGTTGGCTACTACCCTTTAAGTTAAATTCTAATGTGTTTGTAGAAACATGTTCTTTCAAAAGCAGCTAAATTAGAAGTGAGTATTCGTTAATAAACCTCTGACACAGCTACGTGATTTTCTAGCATATTTAGTAATACTTTAATATAATAATATAAGAAAACAGACAGGTGTAAATAAATTATTAAAAATTTGTAACATAAAAACTAACATATTAAATAAATTTAATGTCAAAATACACTATAGAAAATAGTTAAAAAATAAAGCCAAACCAAACAAATATTTAATAATAAATTATAGAATATTTAATAGTTTATTTCAACATAAATATTATTATTTTATGACGAGAGGTTTAATGTAAGGACTTAATATTCCATACTGAATCCACTATTTGAACACACTGCTGCAAACACTTGCGCACGCGCAAGCGCGCACACACGCGTCAAGCATACATTTGTAAACATTTATTTATTATTTAAAAATTGAACAATTAATACAAATAAAGAGAAAATATTTTTATGTTTATTCTACTTGTTGCCTTGCTGAGAAGTTATTTACTTGTGCCGCAAAGACTTTACTTTTCAGAAAAGGAGGCCTTGCATTTATTATAGAACGGCCTCATTTATTCGGTGTTTAAGTTGCCCTAGTGGTTATTAATATAAAGAAGAAATGGAAATAAATAAAAAAAAACAACGGATAAATAAATTAAAAAATCATATAAATAAATTTAAAGAGATTAATAAAATTAAGTAATGAATAAAAAAATAAATGCATAAAAGAGGCTAACTTTGTGGATCTACGTGAACCGGGGAATTCAATATGGCTATGGCCGTTTTCAATTGCGAATTTATAATGAACACAGTATCAAACTGGTTTAAACGAAATCTTGTGCGTTGTTTTATCACATATTGAACAGTTCCTGTCTATAATGAAGGACTTGAATACATTTTTAGTCGCCGAAAAATGTGTCTATTTTTGCCCTATTTTTAATATTTATTGCTATTTTGCTTAGCCGCGAATCAATTTTAACATATCTAATTCTAATAATAAAACATATAGAATATTTATTACGAATCTTTTGACGCCTTTGGGACATCTCTGACATAAATGCTTTCGGAGCTATGAGCGAAAAATGTAAATGTAATATTTTAAAAGTTTTTACATTAAAATATTGCTGCGGGAAATTTTCGATTTATTTGAGGGCTCCCTAAGAAATAAACGTAAAAAGTAGCGCCCCTCTCGCAATATTCAACTATAGGTAGGTAATTACAGATGCACCCTGGACTATTAGCCTTGCCTCTACGATCCCTAGACTTCTGGCAATTTGCAGTCTCATTACACCCTGCACAAGCTGGTCACTGCTATTTATATTTATGTTGAATTAAGAAACGTCCGTTATAAATGTAAGGAATGCTTGGTATAATTTGTATTTGTTGTCATTACTAAATACCGGTCGGACAGAGAGCTGCTTCTCATGTAGATTACTGAGACCTGAAGGTAGATGACGGTAGAGAGGATTACACTCTCCTATGCATAAAGCTCCTTCATTATCACCCGACCCACAGCTCCTGAATATTATATGGACTTACAAATTGAGTATTTACTTTTTATTAGCTCTTCTTCGCTTCCTCCATGCTTCCGGATTATACAACGCACTTTCTACTACAGTATTAGATTTATATTCAAATTTTTCTTAAATTCGTTATTCAATTTCTCACCCTTTTTAACAGGTATTGTCTCTTCCTCTGGTGTGGAATAACCGCATGAATGTGTTGACGTTTAATAATCGAAAATTCGCGAAAAATCGGTCGCCCTAATTGATTTTTGAATGTGTATATAAGTGTTTGTAGGCGTGTGTATCCTCGCGCTAACATCATCGCGAGCAATTCATCATATTCTCTATTAATGTAAATTGAAGGTATAATGATGAGTACTCTGCGAAAGTCTCTCACAAACTGATAAATGTTATTGGCAGTACCCAATGCTAATTCGATAGTAGTATTAATCCTTAACCCTAATATTATTAATCCTTATGTTGCCAATAATTTTTAAATTAGCAGACATACCTTCACTTTGAAAAATATTAAATATGAATCTTAATGTTTATTATAAAGCAGTTAGAACAAATAAATAGTGTTCATATAACGCAAATAATTCATAACAATGAGATGTGACATGTGAAATGTGAATATCTCCTAAACAAACGTTTGCTAACATACCTTCAGAGGATTTTTTTTTTTTTCTTGATTTGAGGTCCTTAGTTCATATTTTCAGTTTGGCCAGTTAACCCTGCAACTTCCTCTATGTATAAAACTGATACGTATATTATTAAGTGAACCTTAAATTATCAGAGTTAACCTTTGTAGCGTTTATTAAACATATGGACTACCTAACATAGAACAGTTAGTAATATTTCTACAATAACATCTACTGGATGTAGGACTATCTGAACTGTCAGCTAACATCACTTACAATGACATCTACTGGATGAAGGACTATCTGAACTGTCAGCTAACATCACTTACAATGACATCTACTGGATGAAGGACTAACTGAACTGTCAGCTAACATCACTTACAATAACATCTACTGGATGTAGGACTATCTGAACTGTCAGCTAACATCACTTACAATAACATCTACTGGATGTAGGACTAACTGAACTGTCAGCTAACATCACTTACAATAACATCTACTGGATGTAGGACTATCTGAACTGTCAGCTAACATCACTTACAATAACATCTACTGGATGTAGGACTAACTGAACTGTCAGCTAACATCACTTACAATAACATCTACTGGATGTAGGACTATCTGAACTGTCAGCTAACATCACTTACAATAACATCTACTGGATGTAGGACTATCTGAACTGTCAGCTAACATCACTTACAATAACATCTACTGGATGTAGGACTATCTGAACTGTCAGCTAACATCACTTGCAATAACATCTACTGGATGTAGGACTATCTGAACTGACATCTACTAATGCATGTCCTAAAAAGTACATGCATTATCGGCTGATCTGCGAATGCATATTAAAATATAAATAAATGTATATTTCCAGAAGAGAATAAACTCATTATTATATAGCAAGGCACTTCTCTTTAAGGTTTGTACCAAATAAAATTTAACTTGAAAGAATATTAAAACTATAAAAGAAAAAACAATTTAAAGCAAGACTCACATGTTAAAAATGTAAACACACATATACCCAAACACAATCAATATCTAGAAATACCAAAAATAAATAAATTCCCAATAAAAATGTAATCATGTAAATATATATATATATATATATATATATATATATATATATATATATATATATCATTAATATAGAGAAATTTCACAAGAAGGATTAATATTATTCAAATAGTGAATACTTAGGTATCGATACATAGATGTATATACACCAGATATAATCATTAATCTGGGAAGAAGCCAAAAATAGACTCTCGATAAAAGCATAAATATATAACATACACCAGATACAATCAGTAATCTGGGAAGAAGCCAAAAATAGACTCTCGATAAAAGCATAAATATATAACATACACCAGATACAATCAGTAATCTGGGAAGAAGCCAAAAATAGACTCTCGATAAAAGCATAAATATATAACATACACCAGATACAATCAGTAATCTGGGAAGAAGCCAAAAATAGACTCTCGATAAAAGCATAAATATATAACATACAACAGATACAATCAGTAATCTGGGAAGAAGCCAAAAATAGACTCTCGATAAGAGCGTAAATATATATATATATATATATATATATATATATATATATATATATATATATATATTCTTATATGTATATATATTCCATTTCTTATGGAATAAGTGAAAATAATTTCCAAATCATGTTCTTTTTCTAATTTTCAATACGACGCTCGGTGGTGCCAACGCCCGATTTCGGAAAAATTTATAGGTACTAAAATCTTCTGATTTTCATATCATTTGTGAAGTATTTTTGTTTGCTGAGTAGAATGAGACCACCACCAATTCCATAGCATAATTATTTTGGGAGATGATCGGTTTTTATGTTATGAAAATCCGAAAAACAGCAATTATTTAATTCCAAAAAGTCATATTTCAGTCAATGGGTGGAGAGCTGTATATTTCCAAGCGTATTTTTGAGCGCCGAGTCGAATAAATTAACAACCAATATACTAATACTGTTATTTGTTCTCTACATGTTCCTCTTTATAAACATTTGAGCAAATAACGATAAAATTTTACAGTTTCACTGCCAATATTTAGTTAGTTGCTAGCACAAAATGTTCAACAACTCTTTGGAGAAAATAATTATAGTAAAGCCGTTTTTCGTATTACAATCGTATCGCCGATTGATACATTCATTTGATTAAATTTTGCGTAAATATGGCCGCATACGACCATGAAATTTATGGGATAGCAAGTCAAATACTTTTAGTTTTAGGTAAAACTAAGTGAAGACCATACCAAAGTATCGCTTTTTATTTCCTGCTCTAAATAAGCTAAGGATAATTGATATCTTCTCAACCTAATTCCAAGCTCATGGTACATTTAGCAAAAAAGAAAATTCTTTTAAAACCTAAGTATACACAGGAGACATCCTATGTTATACCAATTTTCTAGGAATAAAATAATTGATATAAATTATCGTTTAACTTTTCACTAAAAACTTTGAAAGTTTTACTCGATGTAAAATCGGTCAACAATACGTTTTTTTTTTTTTTTTTGAGATCATCACTAATAATAAAAAGGAAAAGCAACATGAGACCAGTATTCTACAACTAATTAGGAATAATGTTAGTTAAAGCCAACGGCCATAGCCACGTTGAATACACCGGTTCCCGTAGATCACCGAAGTTAAGCAACGTCGGGCGTGGTCAGTACCTGAATGGGTGACCGACCTCGTGCTGTTGGAATTATAAAGGGGTGGCAACCTATAGATAGCCCGGCGCTAATGGCCAAGATGTAGATGCGCCGTAAAAAAAAAGAAAAAAAAAAGTTAGTTAAACGCGATTGAACAACTTCGGTTTGGTTCTTTTCCCCCACTCGGCACCACTGGCATACTTTTTTTTTTTTTTTTTTTTTTCTTTTTTTTTTTTACGGCGCATCTACATCATGGCCATTAGCGCCGGGCTATCTATAGGTTGCCACCCCTCCAAAATAATAACATCTAGGTCATTAGCGCCGACATCCAGGGTGTAGCGAGGAATTTTACCAGCGAGCCGTGGGATGATAAAATTCCTGCCGGAGGTTGGGAATCGAACCCACCATCTCCCGCTTATGAATCCAAGGCGCTAGCCATTAGACCACGGGAGACCCCACCACTGGCATACTCTACGTAGTATTTATACTGTGACTAGTTTGTTATCACAAGTTGACATTTTTTGTAAGAAGAGTGCTGAAGTCAAAGGCCATCTTCTATCCATGAGATTATTCTGCACCTACCTTCACAAGTCCACTGTATACCGTACCAACAGACTTACTAACGTTATTCTCTAGTCGTTTATTTGTAATACCAAGGCAGATTTAGTCTTACCAAGACTTATCCAACGGCTCTGACCTTCAAAAGAAAAAATAGGAGTTATTCAAATTATTTTTATACAAAAGTTAATACTCATATATTTTTCTTTAAAAAAGGGGGCAGCATTGAAAAAAAGTTTGAATTACATTAGTATTAAAGTATTTGTATTAGATTATATTAAGTCACTCGTTTTATCCATATATATATATATATATATATATATATAATTGCGCCTCTTAGGTGTTAAGAAATTATTATGTATTAATAAATAACGAGAGAAAAGAATAATTAGAGTTTGTATTTTTAAATTTTCATTCATAACCAAAACCTGTAATAACTATTAACATGTGTAATAAATCTAAATTATAATTAATCATTTGCATGTCATATCAGTCCTCCCCTCTAAATTCTGTAGGAATTAGTTGGTCTATGTGACGTCGCCAGATCTCTCCGCTATCCATTTTCAACGTTTAATGAAGATTGCCTTCCTTAGAGATAACAGTTCCGAATTTCCACTTCTCTCCCCCTTGGTAAGTCCTAGCTTGAACTCTTCTACCGATATCCAGAGTCCTCCATTTTTCCGAATTCCATCTTTCTTCAAAATTATTTTTTTCCTGTTTCCTTTCTGTTAGAACTTCCAGGAATGTTCTTATTTTTCTACCAAACATCAATTGATATGGGCTTGAACCATTTTTAGTAGGCGTTCTTCTCAGTTGAGAAACTAAGCGGTCAATTTTTGCTTGTAAATCCCCTTCTTCGCACTGCATTGCCTTCAATGACCGATTAATAGTCTGAACAAAGCGTTCTGCTTATCCATTGTTTGACGCGTGGTATGGAGCTGTCCTTTTATGTATTATAGCATGCTCCTTCATAAACGAAGTGAAATATTGTGAAGTGAACTGACCCTTATCAGCAAGATGCATGACATATTAGAAAGATAGAATGAAATCGTTCTTTAGCTGGATATTTAACATTTCCAACTACAATAATACTAGTACTACTAAAAACATTGGCATTGCTGATTAAGCATCGCCTTCATGGGGTTCTTGGTTTGCTCTTGAATTACTTACAACTAATATTAATCTAGAATAAAGGGTAAAAAACTCATGGACACGAAATAAATGAGGCCTACCATAAAGGGAAGTTTGGTGGAGGCACGGCAATTTCCGAATGAGTTCTGAAGGGGCGTGGGGAACTCATTTTTTGAAGTGTTCATTCGAACATTTCTTTCTCACTTCCATGTTTTTTTCTTTAGGAATAACATTTCAATGAAACATTAATATTATAAAGTTTTTGTTAAATTTAGAAAATTACTCCATTACGTAATTCTACATTCTTATTATTTAGTTAGGTATTTAAGTAATTATTACGTTTATAGGAAGAATAAAAAAAAATGGTGAAAGACTGTAATAAATTTTATTATGATTTTATAATTTATTCATGTTCAGTGTAATATTCTTCTTTTGATTACTATTACTTTTTTTGGGCCTACCTAACTTTCGACTACTCGTCGTGTTCTGCACTGAAATTTCCTATTAATAAACATATATATCAATCATTAATATCACAGAACATGAGCAGGGAAGTTTTTGACCACCTAGATTATTCTTTTACACCAACTGTACAATATTTCAGGGTGCATCAGCTTTCTTATATATCACAGTGATATATAATTCACGCGTAAATTATATATTAGGTCATTATAAAAACTCTCTTTGGTGTCGGCCTGAGAACGCGATCTGGAGGTACCAATCAGGAATAAATGTTTTCACTAATTTAAACCTTAAAGGCTTAACCATTTTGTTATTTATTACATTCACATTAATACAGATAAAATAAAATGGATATATAGTGTTTATATATATATATATATATATAGAGAGAGAGAGAGAGAGAGAGAGGGAGAGAGAGGAGAGAGAGAGAGAGAGAGAGAGAGAGAGAGAGAGAGAGAGAGAGAGAGAGAGAGAGAGAGAGAGAGAGAGAGAGAGAGAGAGAGAGAGAGAGAGAGACCGAATCTCGACCGAAAGCACCTTCTGTAAAATTCAAATATATTGGAAAGATATATTTTACTTGTTTTTCTTCTTTCTTGCAAAAATATAAACCTTTATACTCCATTTTCCTCCTCACACACATAGCTAAAAATTGTAAAAACATGCAATAATTACATTGGATGTTATAAATATTTTATTTTCAATTAATTTTACGTGTTTTTCTTAAAAATGAATACAATATTTAGCTATTTTAACTTGAAGTTATAAGAAACCAAAAGCAAAAATATGAGTTGAATGTTTTTGTCGGGAAAGTTTCAGAATGCATCAGCTTGTAATTGTATTATTATTTTTTTTTCATATATCCATGTCGTGGTGTTACATGTTTAAAACGGTAGAAAATAGTGAATAGATTTTTTTATTAATGATTATTGGTGACGAATTACGTTGAAATTATATCCTTATGTGAGTTTGTTAAAGAGTAAAATGATGTTTTTATTCTTGAGATATGCTGTGTGTTGTAATGTATGCTGTTTATCGAAATATACTAAATGTTTACGTTTACATATATATACATATATATATATATATAAATATATATATATATATATATATATATATATAAGCATATATGTATATATATATATATATATATTTATATATATACACATATATGCTTATACACTATTTAAACATTAAATAATACTTTGCTTACTATTCTCAAAAAATTCGACACCAAATTTTCTAAAAGCAAAGCAAATATAAGAAAAAATGTACACTAATTTTAGGATAAAATGAGCTAACAGACCATTTTATATCGCCCTCTACGAAAACTTGCTGAAGAAAAAGCACATCGCCACCAAAGCGATGCATAAAAAATCAATAATAATAATAACAAATTCTATACTCTTCTACTTTTAAACATTTAATATAATTATATCGATGTTTTATTATTTTTTTCTCTCAAAACAGTGTATGTTTGAGTATTCTTCAAAAATATTTACATTTTTCCTTTTTATAAGTTCTTAAAATTGGCTATTACATTACATGATTCCTTCAGTTGCCCTTGAATGCCTTGTCTCCTTTTCTTATCGTAGGTGATATGTTTCTTAGTTTATTTTCGTGATGTATTTGTTTCCTCATGAATTTAGGATAACGATTTGAAAGATTTATGTAATATTGCTCTCCTCCTGAAGATGTAATATCTTCACTCCTCTTGGAATGGTGGAAAAACTCTACCTGGAAGTGCGCTACACGAAACTTATCTAATCAACAAGAACTACACCTTCCTCGTTAGGCTGTTAATTTCAGTTAGCCTATAGTTAACTACAAGTTTTAGATTTATGCTATAGGATAAGAACTAGTTATTCAATTTACGTCAAGGCGTTTATTTATATTATCTACGTTAATAGCAAAATTCACTTTGATCATAGCCAAAGTTATTTTTCATATTTAAATCATATTTCGTACTACTTGATAAAATATCTGGGCTAGTAAGTAAATTATTTTGCACTAATAAATTGATATTTCGGCTAATAGGTATTTTATATTATGAATTAACTTTTGGACATTATTTCTTATTATAATTTTTATTTATTTTAATACAATTTTATTTTTTTAAATATTTACTTTTATATAAATCAGAAAAGTAGATATATCTATCAATGATGATTTTACATCCACATTGTACTGAAACAGTCAAATGTACTAACATAACACGAATTTGTTGCAAAGATTTATTAATCCTAAGCAAAAACAATACAGTTACACTACTCCATTTCAATTTTTTTGTTTTAAACAATTTGTCGCTTAAAATACTTGGCAATATTTGATTATACGCTTCGTAGAGTAAACGATAAATAAATAAATAAAACATAATGTCAATATATTCTAATATACAATGTAATAAACACCATGTAAATATATACGCAAATAATGTAATGTGCTAATAAATATATGAATTTTACTTAATACATACATTATATATGGTGTACATCGTTATGAAGCGGAACACCAACAAATAGTGATCATGAACTCTTCATGTAAAAATACAATTATTTTTACTAAATTGTTTAACTTAGCTTGTCGTACTACCAAGTGGCACAAGGGAATTAGTGGACTTTTTTTCTTATTTTTAAATATCTTTATTTGCCAATTATATAATACACTAAGTATTTTTTATAGTTATTATGTTCATGATTAGATGACAAGAAGGACCGATAGGAAAAAAGCCCATTGGCCAAAACCTATTTCCTTGAATTTTTATCTTAGGTTACATTTAGGGTGATTATTTACAGTATTTACATTTTTTATATTTACATTATGTTATAAGGTCTGCATACAATAGGTCTCCAGGCCATTTGCACTTTAAGCCGACGGTGAGGGTTACCGGGAATGGAGGATGAGGATAGGTTATTGATTAGGGGATTGTCGTGACCAGGCAAACGGGAGTGGAAGTTGAAGTATCGGGTTTTGGACAGGGTTCGGACTAAAGGGATTTCTAGGTCGCTATGGATAGGTAAGTTTGAAACATAGAAAGGGGCATTGACTATTTATAACATTTAAAGTTAACTTTTATATCCGCTATTATTTAAATTCTCTTTCTCTTATTGCGAAAATCTTTATGGCTTACCGAAAGCTTATCTAGCTTAATAAATAAAATTATATACTATACTATGCTAACTATCCAACAGTTCTATTTTCGGGGAATTTAAATTATCTTGTGATAATGACCTACAGAATATTTAATATATAGAAAAATTTATAATTTAAATTTTTATTGATTAATTTAAACGTGGTCGTGGGTTCCATTTCCACCAGGGGTGATGGTTTTTCATTGGAAAAAAGAAAAGGTATCAGTCCTATCTTAACTAGAAGAGGATGGTGACCTATAGATAACCCGTCCACGTAATTCTTTTCCAAATAATGGACGTTAAAATTTAAATAAAATAATTTAAATGGATCTTATTATTTGATTGAGTTCCCTACTTATGCTTAAGCAGGAAGATTTAAGGAGAAAAATAAGGTTTAGAATGATAATTAAATGTCAGTCAAACAGATTATGTCAACAGAATAAGAGAGTGGAGCTTTAATGTGAACGGTTATTTCCCGTTTAGTGCTATTGCCCCCTTTGTGTTAATATTGACAAGGTGAGAGGTGCGACATGATGTTACTTTGATATTTGAGCCAATTTGCTAATGATGTTGGAACAGCACTAATGGTTAGAGGAAACTCTGTGTTAATGCAATGCAAACCTAGGGTCCAACCCTGCTTTTGGCTCTTGGATATATTCATTAATTATGCAACAAGTTCTATAGTTCTTCAGAAATTATATTTTCATAATATTTATGTTATATAATAATTTTTATAAAGAATCTCTTTGATTAAAATTGTGCTTTTGTTAAAGTATATGTTATTTCATCCCCAGGTATCTTACTGTCTATACAATACATAGCTATCTGCATATTTAATAACAATTGCTCTACTTTTTTAAATTGGCTTAAAGCTGAATTAATTAGTTAATTCGTGTTCTTTAAAACGCTTAAAATCACAAATTTCTTCAGGTCCCCTACATATGTTATATTATATACCTATATATTAAACGAAATTAGAAAAAGAGCGAACATTTAGCCTGTGGTTATTTTGAATTTTAAAGCTGTTTTTCTGTTTTCCAACTTTTTGTCCAATTTTATCAATTTTAAAGAATATATCTATTCTTTTTTTTTTTTTTTTTTTTTTTTATTACAATGAAATATTTTAATATTACGAATTCTAATAAAGTACTTGCAATTTGCTAATTTTGTTTGCACCATAAAGGCTTAATAGACCAAATGGCTCATGTAGGGGACCTGAAGAACTTTGTGATTTTAAGCTGTTTAAAGAACACTTTCAAATTAATTCAGCTTTAAGCCAATTTGAAAAAGTAGGGAAATTGTTATTAAACATGCAGATAGCTATGCATTGTATAGACGTAAGATACCTGGGGATGAAATGTCACCATGTCACATATTTGTAATTGTTCAGGAGGTTTATCTTCCATTACTTTGAACTATTAAAAATTATTTCTTCGTTTCTTATAGAAACAGTTTAAAGAAAATGTTTCACATTGTTATTGGCATTGAGAAGTAATTGGAAGTATTCTTCATAGTAAAACGAAATCACAAGTCCACATGGCGTGTTTTGTCCCAATTGAAAACGGGCATGATTTTAATTTTTACTGTCTTATCTTCGTATTTATGGGAACAGGACATAGTGCCCTATACCATGATATGGATCGAAAAATCCACAATAAGAACTTGGTGCTAAATCAATTTAATAAAAAAATGGACATGGTGTCCTTTACCTCCGGGGTACAGATTTATAAAATGACATTCCCAAATATATCTAACATCTGTGGCATTAATTATCTAAACGGTTGTTACGCTGGAAAAAAAAACATTCAATGAAATATATGTTGAATTTTGCATAATATGATGCTTCTGAAACTAAACATTTATGGAGTGAATATTAAAAAAGGCGAAACCGCTGTATGATATACCATATCAAGATGGAGCGATGGTGAATAATTTGTTTGAGGTTGAGAATAAAGGCGAAGAATGATGTATGAAAGGAAGCCTAGGGCAGGCAGAGAAGTATGAAAATGGTGGAGATAGAATTGCTCCTGGTCATACAAATTGGGGAAAGAGAATTTGACGTACGGCTTTAGCATCCCTCGAGGCCTGTCGAACCATACATGCTTAATTTATTCTATCAACCGGGCAGAAATGGTTGTCATATTGTTACTTTAGCTTTCATGCAAAAAATATAATTTTCGAAAAAAAATTGTTTGTAAAAAATAACATGAAGGGAATAGAAACGTAAATTATGTTATTAATAATTTAAAGGTCCTTTTCAGTTTGTTAAATTCAATGACTAGACAAAATATTAAAAACTGAAAATTACTTCGAATAGAGAATTAATTCAAAATAAATTAATCAAATAAAATTAAGTAATATAATAATACAAAAATAAACATACAGGGTCTGTCCGGAAAGTAATAGGACTGAGTCGATTAAAACAAATGTATTGATCTAACCATTACAATTTTTTAAAACTTTCATTATAGGCTCTCCTGCGTCGATAGAGCGCTGCCAGCGCGATTTCCAAGGATTGAAGGCGTCACAGTAGGAATTCTCCGGAATAGCCTTTAGCGCCGCTGTATAAGCTGCTTGGATTCCCTCTGTCGTCACAAAATGCTTTCCTTTCATCGGTCTTTTAAGGCAAGGAAACAAAGAGAAGTCTGGGTGGCCACATCTGAGCTGTAGAGCGGCTTGGGAAGCGCGTTTTTTACTGGTTTCCCTGTAACTGTTCCTTTTTTTGTTAACTTCTTATTGTGAAGCACTAGCATTTATTTATGTAAAATAGGGATGAAAACAAAAGCCATATGTTTGAATTCATCGTGCTAATAGGATGTCTTGTACTTGAAAGTAAATTGGTTATCCCGATTTATTTTTGATTTTCAATTACAAACTTAACAGGAATATCACCAGTAAATATTAATATTATCTCCTCCTCATTAGCGGCTGTATTAGTAGTTTCCATTGGTATCAGGACTGCCTCGCAGTCACTGCCGAGAGTAATGGTTGTACTTATTTCTGGGCGAGGCATTCTAACAGGTATATTTTCAACTACTATATATATTGTTTGCCGACGAGAGCCGTAATATGAAGGGCAGTTTCTGCTGAAATTACAACTTCATGATATTTTGAATCGTCGCGGCTGGGCGTTTTGAATCATAACTGTCTATGCCAGTGGAAAACACATTTCTTATACAATTCAGTTGGAGTTGATCTATAAATTTGAAGTTATTGTCATATTCAAAAGGCATGACCAGAATACTCCAGAAAGTAATGGACTAGATCTTAGTTGAATTTTTTTTTAAAGATGGTTCGTTGCGACGATTTTGACATTTCAAAGATTATTTGATTGGTTGATTTTGATTAGGTTCAAAGCTTAACAGTTTTAGAATTTTGTGCTCTCGAGTTTCCATTTTTAAAAAGGATCCTATACAAAGAAAAACAAAAATTAATTCCTAATTATAAAAAAAATAGTGAGATAGCTTACGATGTGAAAAGATACCTAAACAATAAATACCTTCAAAAACTAAAATTTAAAATAAAACTAAGACGTATTCCATGAGAATTAAAAAAATGAAAGAGTGAAACGCGAAGTTAAAGAAATATTATGGTACGGAAGAACTGATACAGTAAACCGGTCTCCGTTATCCAGTAAACAGCTTTGTGTATGAGAGGAAGCGGTGACCGGAATTGACGGGGACGGAGATTTCTATCGAAAATGTTTTTTCAAAATAAAAATACTATTATAAATATTATTACGTTTTAAACTGTGCAAACATCACTATTATTTTCATAAATTCCTAATTTATGACTGAAAATATATAATTCTCTACGGTGTGTATTTACGAAAAATATTTTTGCATTCCAAAGTGAAAAGGACTTTAAAGTAAACTATTAAATTAAAAAGGTTGACTAACAATAACAATTGGTAATTTAAAACGTTCATTACAACTGGGTGTAATCATTTGTAGAAGATCGTAATAAAGTATAAAGCATATTAAAAGTTTCTACGGAAAACATCTTACAGATAGATAAGACTGCGAATGACTGGTTACAGTCTTCCGCGGACGGTTTCAGTTAATTCCTCCACTGTCCAAATGTAACTTCCATCTCACCTCGGCCAACTAAACAACTAAACTTACTAAAGTTTATACCATATAAAGATAACGTCATTTTGAATGATTTGGTGTAAAAAAATCAAAATCGAATTTTTCGGAGATGTTACAGTATTCAATGACAGGTGCGATATGTTCTCACACATATACATATAGTACGAATACACAAAACCAGTTTTTAATGAAATATTTCGTATTTTCATATTTTTAACAGACATCATTAGATTCTAAAATATATATCAATGCTATTTCAACATATGTTGAATTATAACATAAATCTGTAAACATAAGAATGTACCCTTCGAACGCAAAAAAAAAAAAAAAATTAATCTGGCCACTCTATATGACGTGGTTTAGTGTTTTTTGAGCTTCCTGAAAAATATCTTCCTGTGGAACGAACGAGTTTTGCTTCACACCTACTCATATTATTCTATTTTGAGATATAGATGACCTCAAGAATGCGTAAGCATTCTTGGCTAATTCACGGTCGTCTCCCTCACAGACAGGACTAGCAATATCTTTATGGTTTCGAAGGGCTCCGTAGGCTTCGCAGTCTGTAATAATGTGTTTAATTGAAACATTTCGACTACAAGCCGTTCTCTTCTGGCAAAATAGATTTTGTGGATGTATATTACTGTATAAATTATATATAATGAATATGATATGGAGACAACTACGAGTCATCAATAACTATCGACTGCATTTCATAAATACATTTCTCTCTCTCTCTCTCTCTCTCTCTCTATATATATATATATATATATATATATATATATATATATATATAGAGAGAGAGAGAGAGAGAGAGAGAGAGAGAGAGAGCATGTATTTATATATCCGAGTCGGAATGCCGGCGCAATGTGCTTTCTTCAAAATTGCAACTAATGGAGAAAGCTGTCGTTTATGAGCTAAAAATGTTTTATCAGCGTCGAGAAGTTTTTTTTTCATATAATTTTATTGCTATTAGCGGCGGCTAGTTGCAGGTTGCCACTGTTTCTAAACAGCCATAGTGATGCAGGCAATTCTTTCTGCGAGCTCTTCGCTGAAACATGTAACCCGCATCAAGTGGGATAGGAATTCACGTTTCTTATGGCGACGATCTGTAAATACTTCCGCGTGTGAAGAACGTATAAGCATTAAAAAATTAGATATTCTAACTTTTTTTTTTTAATGCACTGAATTATTTACTTGTCTGGTAATAATAAACTTATCTGTTGCGAATATAAAAAAATATAAAAAGGAAACTTCACTCACAATCTGACATTTTTCAAATTACGCTTGTATAATGTAAATCTATTAGAGAAAAAGGACATTGAAATTTTAGAAACTTCTAATAAAGCCGATCACCAAAGCGGAATTCACACTTTGGAATTTCCTGCCCGGAGGTGGATATAACCAGCGGGAGGATTGCCAAATATACGAAGCACCCGTCAGTGCTTTGAATATTGACTGCCTGGAATCTCCTTAGATTTAGAAGCTGAGGTATATATATATATATATATATATATATATATATATATATATATATATATATGTGTGTGTGTGTGTGTGTGTGTGTGTGCTTGCGTGTTTGTGTGTGTCAACTCCCCTTTAAATGTACATGTAAATGACCCTGCAAGATTAATAAAGGCATTACATTCATTTATTGAGAGGCTTAGTTGGCTGCTACTATGGCTCAGTATTGCTATAGTTTACTTTCGCCCTTCTAACAATTAAAATTTAAGGATAAGACCAGAATTAAATTCCAAACACGATTGGAAAATCGTGGTACGTAAGCGATTCGAAAACTTTCTACCTTTCCCACAAAAACGGTTCTGACGTAATTTTCGATGGGACGATTTCGTCTGAAAAAAGCGGTGCTTAAATCTTCGAAATTATGGGTTTCGGTTCTTTTTACTGCTCTTTGGTTTCGTTTCCCAAGGTTTTTATCGTTTTTTTTTTCATAAATTACATTTAACACTCAACTTGTATATAGTGCACATGGCCTAGAAGTCTGTGTGCCGTGAAAAAAAAAACAACTAAACAACAGCCACATTATATCCCAGTAAAACTTGTTGATTCCGATTACCTTACAGATCTTACTTAAGAATGAAGAAGACGGCGGATTGTCAGTTTCCCGTTCGTTATATATCCCTTTTCTTCGATATGGAGTTCGAGTAAGTGTTGACATTATTGGTAAAATATATTAAAAAAAAATTGTTTATTACAATTCTAAACCTTCAAAATGCTAGTAATAATAAGTAAGGAAACGCGGTAAGATGACGCAGTTCCTGCGATTCGGACTTATCTGTTATTGATTTGTTAGTGCAATATGGAATGTTTGGTTTTGTGTTTGACGGGGTTTAGTAATACTAGCCCGCACGACTGTACGGTTGTGATGGTTATAGCATTCTGTTGCCCCCTAATTCCTGTATATTGAGACCCCAGATTGACGTCCCTAGAAGATAATATCTTTACTTCGAGACCGAGTTCCATTTGATCCATGTCCGCCCCAAGTACGATTTGTAGTTATTGGGTACTCAAATAAAATTTTTTTCTTGTTTTTAATCTTAAAATTGACCAAATATTATTCAATTCTAGTACTGTATTTAATTAAATAATGGTATATGCCAGGGGTGGCCAAGCTCCTTGAAAGTCTGAGCCACTTTTCAATATTTTAAATTTTTGTACGCCAATATTAAATAAATGTTTGAAAGGTATGCAGAAAAGGCATGAACAAATATTCTTTTACAGAAATAATATTTATTGAAAACATATAATAAATTTACAAAATATGTATATTGAATTTAATTATTAAAACATAAATATATTTATTTTACTTCCCTTCATAATTCTTTAGCAGGAGTGATACAAATCGTGTCCTCCAGAGCACAATGTCAACTGTCAATTGCTATGAAAGTTTAATTTAAAAAAAAAAAAAATCCAAAATCAGTCTGGAGTCGGACGAACCGCCACTGTTTATGTTTGTTTTCGATTGTTCGCGCAGTTTCAAAATTCAAACAGACAAAATTTAATAAATTACACTTTGGAGTATAATGAAGTGTTTTTTAAATGTTTGAGTAGTGCATTGATGTCAGAATGTCGGGTAAGCCGTAGGGTATATTCAGGTTATTGCGCTGTCTGCAGTTCGTAAGTATGTTTGACGATCAGGGTCTCGTTACACAATCTGCAAGTTGATCCATGTGGGTATTGGTAAGTAAATGTGGTAGGTAGGAAATTGATAAGTAAGGTGTGCCCAATACGAAGCCATTTTGAAAAGAAAAGACATTTTGAAACACAAGCGGACCTATCGTAATTCTTTAAAATATAATAGCACAAAAATCAAAAAGGAACTCCAGTACATTTATCTAGACCCACAAATTAACCTTCAAAAAGCTGCAGGTTGGCCCCCTCTTTCATTATTTTTTATTCATTATTTTTACTGATCTTTTAAAGAAACAATGAGTTTTGATGAAATTATTAATTACATAGAAGTTATTTTTTGAAGTGCTGCGTATAGAAATCAAATCTCGCATATTTACTTACACATGACTCATATTTTCCTTTAAATAATCCTTTAGGAATCGTTGGTTTTTATGTAAACACAATCGTCCTTTTTTTTATTTATAAAAAACCGAAGGTGTTCGATTTGTTTAACTTATTGATATATATATGGAAAGTTAATGATTTAGTACTACGTTTCTTCAAAGAATTTTGAAAACTTGTATCCTTGGGTACACAACGCTGTTAATTTAATAATTCTTAATTTAATAAAACATTACTTTCTCTCAGTCTCGTTCAATATAGCTTAATACATCCGGAATGTTTCTGATCAAATACAAAGAACTGCTGTTAGACGATCAATACACTTGGAATGGTGGCATTCCATTGGTTATATCTTAGTTCTCCAAGTAAATTTCGACACAGAAACATTATTGATGTGAGTTGGAAAACTTAGACGAATGCGACTTCCAATACTTCCCCATTCCCTCTACTTTCATGACAAATATAAAAAAAGAGGGAAATAAGAAGAATGATTGAGAAATATCGAGAAGAAGAAGAAGAAAGCCGAACCCCGTCTATTCCATATTCCTCTGGGTTTATTCCAAGGTAGGGATGAGGTTGATGGTTGAAGGGGAAGTTAGAAGGCAGGTTATCCGAACCGATAGAAGGTTATAGCCGACAGCTGTTTCCCAGTTCAGCAATTTCACTAACATTTTCCGCCCTTTCCAAACCACCGTCCCTTCCTAGCGGCCATTTCTCTCTCTCTTCCTCTTCCTCTCTCTCTCTCTCTCTCTCTCTCTCTCTCTCTCTCTCTCTCTCTCTCACACACACACACACACACACACACTCTCCCTCTCTCTCTCACTCAATACTTTCTGTGGTCATTCGAGTTAACACTTTGAATTCCCCAGGCTTCTACCTATATCGTTATATGGGACATTTCGGTTACGGAGTGGGATTAAACTGCAGGAAGCCGATAATAAAAAAGGTATTTTTATTTACTCAGCTGAATTAATTTTATTCGATGTTTGTATTTTACTTAGCACTTTTCCAGTTTAGTTCAATCCTTAGTGAAAACCATTTTGCTTTCGTTTCATTAACACAAACGGACCTGGAAATATTTAACCTACCGAAAAATTATACAGGTCACCCACCAGACTCTACATATCACTAGAAATTGTCCTTATATTTCTACAGAAAATACACAGAAGTTATGTGATAAGGACAATCCCTGAACTAACAACGTTCACATTTTACTGCCGGGAGAGTTTAATTTTTTTTTTAAAATTACATTTACATAGACTTTTATAATAAACTTCACACAAAACATTTATTAACTCTAGAGTCTAGACTAACTAAGCCATAAAAAATCTTTTCTAACTATGGTTTTTAGTGTTTGGAAAGAACTAAGTGTAACCTTCAAATGATACCGCTCACTGTTGTGATAACCCAAGGTGATTTTTACTGATACTGGGAATTTTACTGGGAACCCCTAAAGTTATGACATCTCAATGCAAGGCACCCTGTATATATTTATATATGCATTAGGAAATTCCATTTTAAAGGTATATTGAAATTAGATGTTATGACCTGAGGGTAGTTCATTAACCCCTAAGGTTGTTGACCTACTTTTAGACAAAGAATGCGCCAGATATCTGTCAATGGTTAAGCCTGATGAAGCATGCTTCCTGGAGTTTGCTATGTATGACAACCTGTTCTAATTTCCTATATATGTCACAATCTACAGTGTGGCAGGGAAATCAATTGTCTGGTCTTTATTGTGAACATTAGTCAAGGTTCGACTCTGATGAGAAGAGGTTATATCTATTATGAGTGCATCTTAAGCTTCTTTAAAATAAACAATTTCGGCGGTTGTGTCTTTTCGTTCACATTCCTGTAATCACGATTATGACCATATTGAAGTGTCGTATCAAGGACACCAACTATATATATATATATATATATATATATATATATATATATATATATATATATATATATATATATATGAATATGCTATACATTCTATAAGATAATTCTAGAGTCAAAGCTTTCAACATTTATGAGTTTTTATGGCTCCTGTCGCTGGTTTTTGTCTTAATGTGCAGTTATATCGTCGTTACAAATGCAAAGTATCGAATGTGAAAAAATGCATCTTTCATTTTCAATCTTTACTAATTTCTGCTGGACGTATGTACGGCAAATTCTTGAATCTTAGATCACTCTAAAGGGAAAGTATTCCCCTATCAAAAGGTCAAATCTGCCGAATATTTGACTGTCCAAAAACAACTTTTGAATAAATGCTTTTCCACTCTGAAAAGTGGTGATTTTCACATTCGATACTTTGCATTTGTTGTGACGATATATAGTTTATAGTTTTTATACTTAATTTTCTGCAGCCGCAATGATGAACGCTCTGATTCGACATACGCGACAAATTCGTAATATATGAATGGCATATTCTCAAACGCTAAAGGACTATTCATTTTGCTGCTCTTACTTGAAGGCCAACTGTATTGTACGGTATAATTTTAAGTTTTTTTTCTGCCGTCGCTCCAAAAAACATGCAATATGCAATCTGATTCTTTACTCGCACGTTTGAGTTACAGAGGACATATTGACCTTTTACTTAAAATCAAAAAAAAATATATTAGTCCTGGCTCAATTAAAGTGAGCTAAAAAACTCGAATAAAATGAATTAATACTTCAGTTTATTAAATTCTTTTGTAAATAGACTTTCTTTACACAGGTTCTCGTATTCCTGAAAATCTTATATTGTTAATTTTTTATATTAATTAAAACTTTTCATTTTAATGTCAGAAGTCCATTCCTTCTCGAGCATCCCAAATAGATTTTTTAAAGGCATTAAGATGAAGTATTTCCTCTAAAGTTTGACCTAGTTTCTTATGAACTCTATAATTAACTTGATGGCTAAAAAAAAAAAGAGAGACTAGCATGGCTCCAGAGAAAAAATCCATTTTAGTAGGCCTTTTTATAATTGTGGAAAAAAACGAGTTTAGATTTTTATATAAAATTCTTAATGGTGTCGATAAAAACATAAAATACATATTTTCCGTTCATTCAGGATCTGCCCTAACAAATTCATTTTTCGCCAACAAACAAATTTGACCTTGAAATAGACCTTCAGCCAGACTCTGGATTCAAAATCAACGACCCGCAGAACTTATTTACTTAGTAATCTAGTCTATTCTATGAAGCCACATAATCGTATTTTTTCATTGTGAATAGGAACATAAAGGGACCTTGAGGACTATACTAGAAAAATAAAATAAAACATATCTGGACGTAAAATTTCCGTTCTTTCACAATCTGCAGAATAAAAATTCATTTTTTTTTTTTTTTGCGAAATAAACATGTTTGTCCTTGAAATTGCCTTATTTTGCGCCGATGGGGTGAACCAGACCCAGGATTCGAATTCAGCGACCCTCAACACCATGGAAGCTCTAGTTATTTCTTGTTAAACGACTTTATTCAAATTCGCCCTTCAAATCGCTGACGTGATGCGGTGAAACGTACTCTGCAAGATTCCACCTTTTTTTATTTTGTGTGCCTGTGTAATCTAATTATTATATATATATATATATATATATACGTATATATATATATATATATATATATATATATATACGTATATATATATATATATATATATATATATACGTATATATATATATATATATATATATATATATATATAAAACAATGTTGATAAATCATTAAAATTTCATGGATTCAGAGAATCTGAATATTTTGTAAGGCAGGGCTAACCAAGTGCGTTGCTATTATTATTTTCTTCCAGCCATTTTCTTTGATTTTCTTCTCCTGTGATAAAGATGTATATGCTAAGAAAGTCTCTTTCTACTGCATATGTTATAAATCACTCGCATAGTCTCTTTGTAATGCCACATGAATTATTCCTTATCCGTCCATAGATCTTCATATCAGCTTCTTGCAATTTGGCATTTTCCACTATCTATAATTATAGAATTAGTAAAAACATCACCTAACTACATTCACCTATAGTACAACTATTTAAAATATTCCCATCTCTTGAAATATCCTCTGCTAAACCTTTTCGTTTTTTGGAAATCGCATTTTTCACAAGTTTACTAGCATTCTTTCCTGCTTTCAATATGTTTTGAAACTAATTTAAACAATTGTTATTTTATTTATTAATATATATACATTACAGATATATATATATATATATATATATATATATATATATATATATATATATCTGTAATACTCGTAAGATTTTCAAAAATATTGCTTTGAGTTCTTTGGCCCGTGGCTTTCAAAATACGTTGACTTCATAGTATCTATATATATATATATATACATATATTTTATAAAGTCAACTAATGGGTATTACTGACTAGCTGAATACCCGTGCTTCGTTACGGCAGATAAGTAGTTATTTTATTGTGTTAAATAATGTATATTCAAAATTAACGCTACTCTTTAATTTTGTGTAGTTTATTATTGCACGGTTCCAGTCATACTATTTGCTATTCATCAATTGATAAGTAATCAAAGTATAATGTTTCTTGACACGGGGGCGCTCCGGACCAGTGTCAACAAAGAGATAACCTAGAGGTACCCCGTTATCTATAGGTTACCAGCAATAGAAGTTTAACCCGTACCGGTAGAAATTCGTTGTCAATTATAAATTGACTCTAAAATTTATTTTTCCAAGATGTCATTTGGAAACACCCATTAGATTTGCGAGAATTATCAAGAAGTGTTCCGATTGGGGATGGTGATGGGTGAGGAGGCTGTGCAAGAGTTCGGGATATTATTACATCGGATGGACCATCACCAGGTAAAGCGTAAACTCTATGAGGGAAAAAATCACAGTCCATTTCTAGAAATTCAAGGTCTGGGTAGTTTAAATTAACTGCAATTCAAAATAATACTATGAAATAGATAAAGTACAGCTATTCTGTTATCGTCCTAGCAACGCTTGCTGCCTAGGCTTGCCTGATCTAACCAACTGAAACTTCAAACCCCTCAAAGAATACTTAAAAATTAAAATATCAAAAAATCCTTTCTTAGCGAGTGCCTACTTTATATAGGGAGTGTCCATGCAAAATTTCAAAATTTGCTGTCAAGTGGTTTGGGCTGGGCGATGATAGGTCAGTGAGTGAGTGAGTGATTGGTCTTTGACAAGTTTATAGTAGAAGATATACTGTTAATTTTGTTATAAAAAAAAATAACAACTGTTTACATTGGTTGTGTTAGTTTTTTCGGTGATAAAATAACGAACAGTATCTTCTGAAATGTGTGTGTGTGCGGGTTTGTGTGTATGTGTGAGTTTTGGGATGCCTAGGATCGACACGAGTAAAGAAAATAAAAACAAATGTTTTTTATATTAAAATAAATTCTTAAATATCCTACTACTGGTAATGTGTTTGTACCTGTTTTTAATAATTTTTTTTTTTTTTTTTTTTACTTTTATTTTTAGGTCACACATTTTCAGTATGAGAGGAAACCCCCTTGCTGTTGTGGACCTCCGTAAAAGATAAATAAATAAACATATAAAATAGACCCTCAATGTAATAGCATTTGGACAGGGGACACACAATGTTTACATATTTGCCTTTTCGCTCTCTACCGTCCACAAAAGTGCTCCGGGAAAGGATTTTCGTCCCTCCCAAAAGTAATATTTGATTTATTATATTATTGTATGGGGAAATTACTCACTGCCTATTTTCCCACAAATAATATATCCAAAATTTTAATATTCGTAGTGACATTACATTAACTGAATTAAAATTTATTTATTTACGTTTTGTTAATGATTTTGTTGTTAATTTCTCTCAGCCTCGGGCAAAGAGATTCAATTTCACGAAATGATGAATATTAATTAATGGTGATTAATTATAATCTGATTACGGGGATATATTTGTTTATATCTCTAATTGAAATTAATCCGAAACCCACTACTGCTTTCTCTCATTAAAGCTGTTATTGAGTTGTATCCATAATAAAAGCCTTCCTCTTGATATGTGTGCTCCATTTACTCTACTAAGGTTATTTCCCTTAACCTGCTAAATAACGGTCAGATTTATCTCTCAGAACGTCATTTTCCCTAAGTGGAATTCGGAGCTTATATTAATTTCTCTGGATAATGTTCCTTTTTTAGTTTATTATTTCCATTCTCATTGGCGTCTTTCTCCTTACGATAAAATACACAAACGGTGTGTTTTGCTACAAAATGCCCCAGTTGATGAATTCCGGGATCTGAAAATTACAAATGATAGGTTATTTTAAATAAATCTCTATAAGAGAGAGAGAGTGCAGGATAAAGAGGCAATCCAGGGGCTATTGACAATAGACTCAATAGAAAAACTATACAATATTTACGTATTTATAATTAACACTCTAAAAAATAATCATTTATTATAAACCAATAATCCTCCAAGAAAAAGTGCTATTTCAGACATTATGTATTATTAATACTGAAATTACAAAGAGAAGAGAAATGAAAAATAAATAAATCACTTACACTTTCCTGTCTTTAATTTAAAGAGTTAATAGGGGAAAAATATGTATTTATATGCAACAGCCTTCAAATGATAAGGACCATCATGCGAGCCAGAACAGAAACCCTTTTCTGGCCCCAGAACAGGAAGCCTTGGAGTTCTGATGATTCTGCCCTCTGCTCTCTTTCCAACATGAACCAGCCCGAAGATATTATCCATTTCCTAGCTGTATGCCCAATCCTATCCGAGATAAGGGTGAACATCTTCCACAAAAATATATTAACCCCAGGCGAGGACTACTCAAAACTCTACCACTATGTTAAAGAGACAATGACTTTTAAATTTGATTACATATCAAGAATAAGGAGGCGCAATTTTTGTTTTACTTATTCATTTGTTTATATTATTTCAAATTTTTAATGTATATAATGTTATGTGGTGTCGCTTAGCTGACGGTTTATATCCAAGCTTATGTAAATTTATTGTAAATTTCTCAAGTACCTATTATTTGTATATGTATTTAATAAAATTTATTTTACTACTACTACTAGTGTATTTATATGTATCTGCGTAAATTATTCTGAGGAGAAATAATTATATTCTAGTATCTATATGAATATGTCTTTACAGTGGTACGTCGTGTTTTTTTTTTGTGTTTTTTTTTTTTTTTTATTATCAATTGAGAGTGGGTTAGTAGTGAATGTCCAATTCAAAGTCTTGTAAGGACTACTTTTTCTCTCCGACAGCTTCTATAGCTGGAGTTAAAATGGGCTTTTAATGGCCTTATCTCCCGAAGCTCGCTGTCATTCAAATTTGGATATTCAGCCTGCTATTTATGGATTACGTTACACCATAAAGAACTTAAATACGTTATGCCAGCGGAATCCCCCTCTTCTGTGAACTTGATACTTTCAAAACATACTTTTTATTGATATTTTAAAGGCTGAAGTTGGATAAAACCTCCTCCATTGGTTAATTTTTCTATTCGATAAAACAGCATTGGATTCGCCCTTAATCGTTACAATTATATTTTTCGGATATCCAAGAACGATGGACTAATTTGTGACAAGTGGGTTAAAATCATCGTACCGCCAAGAGCTTTTGTTAGTAAAATAGGCAAAAAACGTTTTGATAAAAAAAACATTGTGTTGAGTGTCCTCTAAGTACTATTTGTATACTTATAATGTTGCCGAAAATAGATAGAATAGGTTTTAGATAGGTACACTCAACAGTTTAATATCCTCTTTTCACAATCCACTTGACGCAAGTTTACAAAAATGAAAAATGAAGATAATCACGAAGATGCTTTAATGATACTCAGGAAAATATTATTCGCAACGAAGAAAGAGCACCGCTGGGGAGAAAAGCCTAATTGTGATTTAAATACATCTATCTGAGCGAATATTTTTTTCGAATATTTATGTATTATTGTTATTTCCGAAGTAACAAAAGTCATCAGCCCGATCCCGAATAATGTAAAAAGAATACTAATTACAAACGTCTGTTCGGGTATTTCCCTGTATCTTATTTTCTCCCACATGTGAAAGTAATTTTCTGAATTCGAATTTATTTAATTATCAATTTGATAAATAATTCAAATTGGGTGCTCCGATAGAAAATTGTGATGTGTAATGAATTTGTACGGGTATAAGTTTATATTACGAGAGGTGCAATAAAAGAGAATGGGAGCGTGTTTATTTTATTGTATTGTTGTATATAGGAGAGGGACTGGGTCAGGAAGAGATAACAGGCCCAAACCTTCCCTCTTATTAAACCTTCCTGGTTTACAGCTGTTTTACAACCACCAAACCCCAGCTCCCTGACCCCCTAACACCTTGGTATTTTCTCTCACCCTTTTCTTCAAGCCTTCATTTAATCCTATTATACTTCCAGTAAAACCATAGCGCTACCAAGCTGTTCTTTAACTTACAAATCCGTTTCATGCTGTCATTCTTTGATAAATATACTGATGGGATGTTTCTAATTCTACATTACATGTTGATATGGTCTACTCAAACTCCAAGGTTCCATTTGAACCAGTTGGAGCAAACCAACGCCTTTATAAACTCATAACCCCCCTGACACTACATTTCATATATCCCAAACTCGTCTATTCAATCGGAACATTTCCTTAATCACTATTAGTTTCCGAATTATAGTTTCCTTTGTCCGTTTTGTTCACCCCCTTGCTACTAATATACTCTATCATAAATAAGCATTGTAATTATTTATTCTTGAGCACTCGCTACAAAGAATTGAAATTACAACATCTAATTATGCAGCATTACATATAAATCTTAACATATAGTTAATTAACTCATATTTTACCTCGATATAAAAATTAAATAAACTAAATAAAATGAATATCAAGGCCATGAGACACTTTCGATTGGTCATATAACGATTTTGAACCACGTGATTTTAGAACAGCTGCCGTTAGATTTTCCGATTTTGAGGTTGGCCAATCCTCAAGATAAAGCTAGAAGATAAATTCTTTAATGAGCTTCAGAGATTCAGAACTGAAGTCCTGCAGTATATACATGAGTCGAGAACTGCATCGTTTGAGTATTAATTACCCTAACTTTGCAAATATTCTGAATCAAATGAAAAATAAGCAATCTATATGTATAAAAATCACGTGTCTGTCTGTTTGTCTGTTTTTCTGTTTGTCTGTTTGTTCCTTATACAAATCCACACCGTTTGACTGATATTGACCAAACTTCGCACATAGATACGTCTTGATCCGGGAAATCTCGTAGTCTAGCTCAAAATCTTCTAGGATTCACAGTTCGGGAGTTACGCCTTCGAAAATGTCATTTATGAAGGAGTAAATTCTCCGAAATAGCCATTTTCTTCCAGTGTTGCAACTTCTTCAAAGAAGAACGGCAATATAGATGGAAATTAGCAAGCCAACAAAACTCTTTTTTTTTTAAGTTTTACTTTCTTTTTGTTTTTGTTTTACTTTTTTTTAAGTTATACTTATTTTTAAAGTTTTATTTTAACTTCTTTTAAAGTTTTACCTATTCTTAAAATAGCCTTATATTCTCAGAATTTGGAGAAAAATCATATTTCTGTTTAAGAAGTATATATCAAGTAAGACAACACTGGGCTTCTAGGTGTTATTCAGTTTTGCGACAGAATTAAGCTTGCAAATACATTTAAACGGTTTAAGTTTTTAACAAATCTTTTTTGAAACATTTCGTTAAAACTTTGTTTTAAAACATTTCAGTTTTAACCTTTGTTTGTTTCATTACAAAATTACAATTTAAATTACATTACGTTTGCAAACTTTTTTAACTTTGAACTTTTTTAAGTTTGAACATTTTTTAAGTCTACCTTTTTGCCTTTTAAGTCTATCTTAAAGTAATAAAAAGTAAATATATCGTATAACATAAATTTATTTCGGTAGGACAACACTGGGCTTAGAAGCCATTTTTCTTTTGCTATAAAACATTTACGTTTTAAGCTTGAACTTTTTTTCTTTTTTTAGCCTTAGTGTTTATATCTAACATTCATACATCTAACTTTTTAAGTTTCATAAAACTTTTTTAAGTGTCTGCAAACTTTTTAAGTTTTCAAACGTGCGTTAATCAAACTTCATAAAGTTTGCAAAAGTGTCTGTATCAAACTTTTTGAAGTTTGGTGTTTTCATTTATCTTATAGCCTTAAGTAAGTCAAGTAAGTAGAACTATAAGTTTAACTTCCATTCCCTTTGTTTACTATTTTTGTTACTATGCTATTTTATTGCTTATTAAAAACTATGCCTTTAATAATTAATTTATGCCTCCGTTTTATCACATGCATTTGCTTAGTAAAAGCTTGCAAATACATTTAAACGGTTTATGTTCTTAACAAATCTTTTTCGAAACATTTCGTTAAAACTGTGTTTTAAAACATTTCAGTTTTAACCTTTGTTTGTCTATTTTCATCTTTTAGTTATGCTATACACGGTGTTAATATAGAATATAGAAGTGTTTAATTGCTTGGAAAATTAACCAATAAGAGAATTAAAATTATGAGATGTGACAATGGTAAGGAATATTTAAATAGTATGATTTATGCTTTTACAAAGAATAAGAGTATCTAAATTAATCCATGCCCTCATATATTCACAAATTAAAGAGAACTGCTGACCAATTTTACAGAACAATTATGAATATATGTCATTGTTTACTGGCAGAATCTATTGTTGTAAAAAAGTTTTGGCCAAAAATTGTTTGTGGAGCAACTTATTTGAAAAATCGCACTTTAGCTAAAACCATTGAGAATAAAACATCCTATAAAATATATTTGGAAAGAAACCAGATGTTTCTAAGTTACGTTTATATGGTAGTAAAGTTGTTCTTAAGAAACCAGAACAAATAACGACTTAAATGGGGTAAGAAGGTGAATATTTGCATTTTAATCCGTTATAGTGAAGCTTGGGAGTACTTTTGAATAATAAAATCATAGTCACTATGCATGTTGATTATGATGATTAGTTAATAGTTAGGTTAGTGGGAACTGATGAAAAATTTTAATGAAGAAAAAGAACCGGACTTGATTAATTTTTAGATGAAAGCCTTGGATAAATACAAATGTATAGTTTTAAACAAAATAATACTTGGGATTTAGTTGAAAATAAGAAAGTTGTAAATGCAAAATGTTGACCAGTTGGACATAGAGACTGCATTCTTAAATGGTAAAATCAATTCGGAAGTGTATATTTGAGGAGATTGGTATCAAAGTTTCATTTTTTTTTTCATCATTTTTTTTCAATTGAAAAAAATGGAGTTGTCTAACATTTGAGTCAAATGGATATATTGGAGTCATGCTTACAAACTCATTGTGTAAAGAAACATTTGAGAAATTCAGAAATATGTTAAATTTGATATTTTATATTTCATATATTGTTCATACTTCCTGCCTTAGGGAGGAACATTTTTGTCGGTTATACAATTTATAATGTGAAGTGATGTACATCTTGCTGTTTTTGTGTGTAATAAATAAATATGAACTTGACATGCTTTTATGAATCTCCCACACTTTTACTACTTTTAAATCATTTCTTATCTCAACAATTTTAATTATAAAAAGGGTTAAAAGGCACATTCAATTTTAAAATATATGGTAGTAATACCCATTATGAATAACTTCCAGAAGGAATCAATTACATTCTCTTCTAGATTTGTACCAAAAATATTTACTTTATTATCATAAATTATTCCTCCAAGCCCTCAATCTTAGAACCTTTAAAAAAATATGTTCCATTAAGGAGAAGGCAGCAACCATGGAGTTTTATATCATTTTTATTGTTTCATAACGTTTTGTCCATCGCAAGCCTAACTTAATTTCACTTTTAACATTTAAATTTATATCATTTTAATTTGCTGTCATGGAATTGTCTTTAAACCGAGAATAGTTTCAGTTATACTAGATTAAAACTTATAACTAAGTAAGTATAACCTTAATTAAATGCTTCATTTTGTTGCTATTTTTTAATATATATTTATATATGGACCACACATTATTTTCTTTAAAAAATTATACACAGGTAGTTTGGTTAGGATTTTCTTTAAAGTGGTACTACAATTACATGATTCCAGTATACTTTTTAAAATAAGGGTTAATTTATTTTCCACCCCACATTCAGTGAAAATTTGAAAAATAATTTTTTTAACTGAGCTCTCAACTTATAAACTTACTTTCTCATAATTTGAACAAGTGTCATATAATCATTCATTTTAATATATAATATAAAGTTTTATATAATTTTTATTGTTTCATAACGTTTTGTCCATCGCAAGCCTAACTTAATTTAACTTTCAATATTTAAATTTATATCATTTTAATTTGCTGTCCTGGAATTGTCTTTAAACTATTTCCTTCTTATTAAAATGAATTCTTTCATTTATCCCCCCCCCCCAGGTGAATTGAATTTTCCATGCAATTTTCTATTAATCTAAATATGCCAAGCCTCTTTATTATTGACTTATTTACACCCAGCAGTTTTATTATATTTTTATATCTGCTTTCTTTTGTGTGACATATTTATATCCTCTGACTACTCCATTATTTAAATACGCTTGCAATTTGAGCACAATATTGTTGCAAAATCAAAAAAAAAAAAAAAAAAAAAAAAGGCCACGAGGACCCTAAGTGGCAGATACTATAGAGGAATCTGATTCATGACTGTACAGCACACTAGGGAGATAGTGTGGTCAGTACTATGCTCCAGCCGCCTGATTTTCCCCTAGGCTGCTTCGACACCTCAAGCCATTAGCACCCAGGGTATCCATTGGTAAATTTATTAAAGGCTGGGTTGGCCTAGGGACTGCCAGTGAGGCCAAATTCAACCCAAGAACGAAGACATTAGAAGAAAAAATCTTTATTGTTTGCTCGAAATTCGATCTCAGGTGCTCCAGTTTATTAGTCCAGTGCTCTACCACTGAGCTAACCTCGACCCCTCGCCAAATCGAATTAATCCCCCATTAATTTATTTAGTATAAGTCCTTATTGAAATTCCCAAATAGCTTTAATTCATTGTTGTCTATAGCTGCAACAAAAATATCTAAATTTGTTTTTCTTAGATACCCCTATTTCCTATGACAAAAGGGCTATTCTTAAAGAAGAGCTCATAAACCTTAAGATTTGAAAGAGAAGCTTTAATATAACGGAAAATATCAACAACAAAATGTGAAAGTTTATTTGGAACAAAAAGTGTTTAATACTTTCCTTTTGGCTCAATTAACATAAATCTTGCATCAATTACTTTTTCAATCATAGAAAGAAAAACCTTAGTTACAGATTATTACATGAAAAGGTATAGAACATAACATATTAATATTATATTTAAAAAAACAAAAACAATACTAATAAAGAATAGTTTCAGTTATACTAGATTAAAACTTATAACTAAGTAAGTATAACCTTAATTAAATGCTTCATTTTGTTGCTATTTTTTAATATATATTTATATATGGACCACACATTATTTTCTTTAAAAAATTTTACACAGGTAGTTTGGTTAGGATTTTCTTTAAAGTGGTACTACAATTACATGATTCCAGTATACTTTTTAAAATAAGGGTTAATTTATTTTCCACCCCACATTCAGTGAAAATTTGAAAAATAATTTTTTTAACTGAGCTCTCAACTTATAAACTTACTTTCTCATAATTTGAACAAGTGTCATATAATCATTCATTTTAATATATAATATAAAGTAGGAGTACCATGACATGCTGGGTAACAGGTATTTAATATGAAACATGTGTAGCATGCCACACCCGGTAACACCTATAAAGTAGGTGTAGCATGGCACACCGGGTAACAGCTAGTACTATATAAAAATTAATGAGTCTATAAAATATAAATATTTCAATTTGTAAATTTAAAAAGTCACTGTGCTTAACCACAGAATTTAGAAGTTATACTGAGCAATTAAAAATTGTTTATAGCGTCCAGCATATTTTATATAACTCACTAAATTCCTATAGGTTTCACCATTTAATATACTCACCACTTCTTGGTGATTAAAGAGTCCTTAGTTAAAAATAGATTAATCTAAACTCTTTGAAGACCGGACACACGTCAATGAAATGTGAGATCTCTTCTCTAGCCTCCAAATTACACAAATACTCCAGTTTAAGTTCGCATTTTCAATGTATAATAATTCTTGCTATGTCTGTAAGAGGGCATCTGTGTAAGTGTCATCGCGGGCAACATGTTCAGCAATTAAGCCGTTAATCGTATTCAGTCTTTGATTTTCAAGCATATCCTTTTCTTTATTCCTCTTGAATTGATTGATTTATTTTAGGGCTTCAACCTTTTTTTTTTTAATATTTTTGCCGTCCTTTCCTGTAATTAATAAAAAATACAGAAGATTACATCCGGAGGAATATATTAATTCTCTTAAATACTGCAAGATAAGTACATTTTGTCACCACCAGCATAATTTAAGAAAATACTAAATGTATTTGCTATTCCGAAAATTCCCTTGACTAAGAGAGCTCTTCCGAGAATGAAAGACAATATATAATAATTTTATTTATTTTTTTTGTTTTGTTTTAATTATTTTTGTATATAAATATTTATTTATTTCTGACTTTTGGCATTCATCTAATTTTGTTTATATCCACGGTTTTTGTTGCTTCTTATTCTTACTACTGCCTCATCGGAGAATCTCAGAGGTTAGATCTTGACTCAAAGTTCATTCTATCCGCTGAAGGTTGACGGATATTCTTTGGTTGAAGGTTATGAATAATTAGGTAATTATGTTTTTACGATATATAAAATGAAATAAGAGCACAATAGAGTTAGGTCTCAAGGTGCTAAAAGTGAAAATCAATACCGGCGCAAGATATAGCGGGTGGTACACCTGATGATAAGGTAGAGGAACGACGAAGTGAGATCGTGCGAAGCTAGTTAACCTGTCGGCGTTGAAAAATTCACAGAGGGATGTTGATGAAGGTGAGGTTTTGGGAGGGGCCGATTAATGAGGCAAAGGAAGGGCTGAGTGGTCCTGTCTGGAAAAATTAAAATATCAGAAGAAATCCAACCCTCCCTATCTACATTTTATTTACACAAGATTCGTTTCAGCTGGAATTATTAACGGTTCATCTGGTCTCTTCCTTAATTCTCTGGAAATATTTTATAACAGTACAACCGTCTTACCAAAAGAAATCATTGAAAAAAGTAAATACCGAGGTACCTTCAAACCGGAAAAAGAAGTGTTTTTCATCGCATTAACTAGTAACAGTATACTTTAAAATACATTGGATTCTTCGTTTGTTGCTCACAGCAATTTTTCCAACATTGTATCTCGTCAAAATTGTCTAAATTTATAACATCTGAAAGAAACCAATCTATATGATATAATGTTAAATCCATATTGTGGGTGCTGAGATTGTGAATCAATATTTTGTTTTATGTAATTTTCGAAGGCGACGCAATATCTCAAAGACGTTTTGTATAATGGAGGTCATTTTAAGGAAACTCGTAGTCACTTTTTTAACACTGCTCGACCGGCTTAAAGAAAATTTCCACATCTTCAGGAGGACTACATTTAATTTAATTCCAGTTCTTCATCCTAACCTTAGAAAGGCGTTCTACTACAAGAGTAGTTGATTTGATTTCCTTATAATTAATTCAAATCAGCTAAATTACCTTCCAAATCAATGGAGTTTCAAGTTTTGCATGTTACGAGTTTCTAAAATGGTACCTGCGTTGCATTTTTTTAATGCGTTTTTAATCTACCACAAATGAAACTAAGGCGATTACGAAAAATAAAAACAAAGAAAAACATAATTCTGCTGGTTATCGAACTTAACCTCTTGCTTTAGTAAAGGTATGTGCTAAATTTCACCAAAATCGAAAGAATTTTCTTGGAGTAAGTGCGCGAACAGACAAATACATGTATATACATGTTCGCAAACTACCGTAAACAAAAATTTTGATTAAAACAGTTCCCAAATCAAAAGTACATCGCTAGTTAGGGTGAAACACATTGTACCAGACTGGATGAAAAGAGACTATCTACAAGCACCACGGAACTTAGTGAGCTCTTATTACATAGGACCCCATAGATTGCAACGATACAGACTGCGAATACATACAATAAAATATCGTAAATATTACAAATTCCAACCTAAAAAAATTGCTGATGTTACAATGATTGTCGACTAATCCATTCAATTATATTATTTTTATGTTATTCTTTTTTTTTCTTTTTTTTACGGTTGGACGTTATATTATTAGATCGATTATTATTCTAATTATATCCCTATTTTATCACCTATTATCTGATATTTATTTCGGTTTCTATTCAACTTTCTGGGAACAGAAATTAATTAATAAACCATAACTTCATTTTTGTATCTTATTTTTTTTTTTAATTTTCAAATCAACTTTGCTTTGGAGCTCTTCAAATAAATAAATCAAAAATATAAATAATAACTTGTTTTTTAAAAGTCAAATTAGATTCCTACTTCGGTGACACTGTTGTGTCACCTATTTTTTTAATTTTCCAATAGCTACACCGTGCATTCCAAGTTATATGATGAGAATGAACTTTACTTAAATCAGGTTAAAAAAAATAAATATATTGATTGTATTATATTATAACAGAAGTAAGTCAAGATGCAGATCGTGTAGCTATGAGTGAGTTTTCCTTCCTGTCCACATGGTCAGCTATTGAGTCTGCAGGGAAGTGATAAGTTTTATGCTATTGTACGTTCCTTTATCTATTATAAAAATCGTTGCTTTAACAGTCGCAGGGTTCCTTTTGGCGCCAAGACTGCTTCTTAGAATGGCCATAGAAATGATGTTGTTTTAAGAAAACTTTGTGAATAGGAAAGCAGGCTTAATGAGATGGAATTAGATTTGTGCCTTGAATAGAGAGTGCTATAGGAAAGGGTCTCATTGTGACTGGCGCCTGTCAGGAGGGAGGAGCACTGTCTGAAGTTGTGATTCACAAAGGAGACGGGGCTATAATAACAATTCTAATGAATTGGTTGGCAACTTACAATGTATACCTATAACTTTTGAATTCAACTCTGGTCAACTTACATAATGGAGAACCCAAGGCACTCTCAAAGCTGATTAATGTTTTGTAAAGTTAAAATTTTTCTAATTCTAAGAGTTTGAATTTGTGCTGCTCTTGTTGTCACAAACTCTGGATTAGTTAAGAGGTCAAGAACTCTTCCTCAATTGAAACAAATACATATCCTTATCTTCGAGCTTTTTTTTCAATAGGGTAGTTTCTTTCCTCCCTCTATGGGCTCAATGAGGAGATATAGACGTTTTATAACCTAAATCTCGAGAAAACAGGTGGTTCATGTGTTTATATCTAATACTAGCTGAATACCCGTGCTTCACCACGGCCGATAAGTAGTTTTTATGTTGCGTTAAATAAGGTATTATCAAAATTAACTCTACTACATAATTTTGTACAGCTTATTATTGCACGGACTTTAGAGCTACCCAGGAAACACCATGTGGAGGTAACCGTGCTTGTTTCCGTTGGGGGGTAAAAAAAAAATAAATAAAACAACCACTTAAAAAGTTAGGTAAACAGAACAAATACACGTTGAAAAGAATAAAACTAACAACTTTGAAGTTTTAAGCAATTATCTCTTCGATTGACATCGCCCCACCGAACATTACAACAGAATCTTTTTTGTAGAGAATTTAGTAACTTTTCGAATAGCCGCCTTCTATTTACTACGATTTCCCAACCGTTTTCGAGATGTTTTAGAAAATATACTGAGATCCGAAAACTTTGTATTACCATTAATACAATTTTTTTCCATATACTTCTTACCTCTAAACGATACCAAATTTTAAATATCCTAGATTAGATGAATGTCAAATACCTGGTACAAGTTTCAAGTGAACCAATCATCTTTTGTGAATACCCAAGCCGAAAAATAGTTTGGAAAAGTATTTATATCAATTTTTCTCGTAAACGGTTACAGAAACGGCTTTAAAAATAGTTTCATTCGCGGCAAGCATACGGACTCCAAAATGAAAGCGTACCAATTTTTTCGCGCAAATTTTGCTCCAAAAACCATTTTCCAGTAAACGGATTCAGCTGGTTAATCAACTTGACCTTTCAAATGAGAAGAACGATTTTTGTACCAATTGTCATCAAAATAGGACCATTTTTGAGCCGATTAGGAACTTCTTAATAATTCAAACCCCCCCTAAAATTACTTAAATATTTGAATATCAAAAAAACCTAAAACCTTTCTTAGCGAGTGTTTACATTCTAAACGGATTGTCCGTGCAAAATTTCAAATTTTTTGTGTCGAGTTGTTCGGGATATTATAACCAGGGTGTGTAAACTATATAAGGGACAGTTTATTTCTAGTAATTTAAGGTCTGCCATCATAGTTGAAATTAACCTAAATTAAAAATAATACTATGAAATAGATAATGTATGGTAGCAGCTGTTCTGTTATCGCCCTAGCAACGCATGCTGCCTAGGCGTTCATGCTCTAACCAACTTAAAGTTTAAACCCCTCTAAAAATACTTAAAAATTCTAATAACAATAAATTCTTTCTTAACGAGTATCTACGTCCTATAGGGAGTGACCATTCAAAATTTCAAATTTTTCTGTCGAGTGGTTTGGGCTGGGCGATGATAGGTCAGTGAGTCAGTCAGTCAGTCAGTGTGTGAGTGGTATTTGATAAATATATAGTAGATTTATTTATTGACCTTTAATCCTTTATATATGTATTTACTGGATTAACGCTCTATAAACGAAAATTCGACTTTTCATTAAAAAATCCTACGTTGTATAGGGAGTGTCCATGTGAATTTCACATTTTTCTGTCGAGTGGTTTGGGCTGGGCGATGATAGGTCAGCGAGTCAGTCAGTCAGTTGTATTTGACAAATATATAGTAGACTAGCTGTTACCCGGTGTGCCATGCTACACCTACTTTATATTAAATAGGTGTTACCGGGTGTGGCATGCTACACATGTTTCATATTAAATACCTGTTACCCAGCATGTCATGGTACTCCTACTTTATATTATATATTAAAATGAATGATTATATGACACTTGTTCAAATTATGAGAAAGTAAGTTTACCCTGGGGGGGGGGGATAAATGAAAGAATTCATTTTAATAAGAAGGAAATAGTTTAAAGACAATTCCATAACAGCAAATTAAAATGATATAAACTTAAATATTAAAAGTGAAATTAAGTTAGGCTTGCGATGGACAAAACATTATGAAACAATAAAAATGATATAAAACTTTATATTATATATTAAAATGAATGATTATATGACACTTGTTCAAATTATGAGAAAGTAAGTTTATAAGTTGAGAGCTCAGTTAAAAAATTGTTTTTTCAAATTTTCACTGAATGTGGGGTGGAAAATAAATTAAACCTTATTTTAAAAAGTATACTGGAATCATGTAATTGTAGTACCACTTTAAAGAAAATCCTAATCAAACTACGTGTTTATAATTTTTTAAAGAAAATAATGTGTGGTCCATATATAAATATATATTAAAAAATAGCAACAAAATGAAGCATTTAATTAAGGTCATTCTTACTTAGTTATAAGTTTTAATCTAGTATAACTGAAACTATTCTTTATTTGTATTGTTTTTGTTTTTTTAAATATAATATTAATAATGATGATTAGATAGTTAGCCGTCGAGGTGATAAGCAAAGATGGAATGGTTGGGATTCGGCTAAATAAGCCTCAATATGATTTTGTTTTAAAAAATCTATATTTCGGACGTTTTGTCTACTGATTGGTAGCCTTCGTCAGCTAAAATGACAAAAAAAGAAATTAATACAGAAACCAAAAAAAGTTTATAATTGTGATAGGTAACAGAACTAAAAATACAATTAACTTATAAAAGAACATATCGTCTTAAATTCTTAGAATGAAAAAGTAAATAGGTACAATAATTGATTTTAATAGTAATTAGTAACATTAATTGATTTTACAAAGAAATATGAAACTACATTCCAATGACAAATATAGTAGCTAGTAGGAGGTATATATATACAAATATAGTAGCTAGGTTAGTATCTTATTTCTTTGTAAAATTAATTAATGTTACTATTAGCTACTATATTTGTCATTGGTATGTAGTTTCATATTTCTTTGTAAAATCAATTAATGTTACTAATTACTATTAAAATCAATTATTGTACCTATTTACTTTTTCATTCTACTCATTCTAAGAATTTAAGACGATATGTTCTTTTATATCTTAATTGTATTTTTAGTTCTGTTACCTATCACAATTATAAACTTTTTTTGGTTTCTGTATTAATTTCTTTTTTTGTCATTTTAGCTGACGAAGGCTACCAATAAGTAGCCAAAACATCCGAAATATAGATTTTTTAAAACAAAATCATATTGAGGTTTATTTAGCCGAATCCCAACCATTCCATCTTTACTTATAATATTAATATGTTATGTTCTATACCTTTTCATGTAATAATCTGTAACTAAGGTTTTTCTTTCTATGATTGAAAAAGTAATTGATGCAGGATTTATGTTAATTGAGCCAAAAGGAAAGTATTAAAAACTTTTTGTTCCAAATAAACTTTCACATTTTGTTGTTGACATTTTCCGTTATATTAAAGCTTCTCTTTCAATTCTTAAGGTTTATGAGCTCTTCATTAAGGATAGCCCTTTTGTCATAGGAAATAGGGCTATCTAAGAAAAACAAATTTAGATATTTTTGTTGCAGCTATAGACAACAATGAATTAAAGCTATTTGGGAATTTCAATAAGGACTTATACTAAATAAATTAATGGGGGATTAATTTGATTTGGCGAGGGGTCGAGGTTAGCTCAGTGGTAGAGCACTGGACTAATAAACTGGAGCACCTGAGATCGAATCTCGAGCAAACAATAAAGATTTTTTCTTCTAATGTCTTCGTTCTTGGGTTGAATTTGGCTTCACTGGCAGTCCCTAGGCCAACCCAACCTTTAATAAATTTACCAATGGATACCCTGGGTGCTAATGGCTTGAGGTGTCGAAGCAGCCTAGGGGAAAATCAGGCGGTTGGAGCATAGTACTCACCACACTATCTCCCTAGTGTGCTGTACAGTCATGAATCCGATTCCTCTATAGTATCTGCCACTTAGGGTCCTCGTGGCCTTTTTTTTTTTTTATTTTGCAACAATATTGCGCTCAAATTGCAAGCGTATTTAAATAATGGAGTAGTCAGAGGATATAAATATCTCAGACAAAAGAAAGCAGATATAAAAATGTAATAAAACTGCTGGGTGTAAATATGTCAATAATAAAGAGGCTTGGCATATTTAGATTAATAGAAAATTGCATGGAAAATTCAATTCACCTGGGGGGGGGGGGATAAATGAAAGAATTCATTTTAATAAGAAGGAAATGTTTTAAAGACAATTCCATGACAGCAAATTAAAATGATATAAATTTAAATGTTAAAAGTGAAATTAAGTTAGGCTTGCGATGGACAAAACGTTATGAAACAATAAAAATGATATAAAACTCCATGGTTGCTGCCTTCTCCTTATTGGAACATATTTTTTTAAAGGTTCTAAGATTGAGGGCTTGGAGGAATAATTTATGATAATAAAGTAAATATCTTTGGTGCAAATCTAGAAGAGAATGTAATTGATTCATTCTGGAAGTTATTCATAATGGGTATTACTACCATATTTTTTAAAATTAAATGTGCCTTTTGACCCTTTTTATAATTAAAATTGTTGAGATAAGAAATTATTTAAAAGTAGTAAAAGTGTGGGAGATTCATAAAAGCATGTCAAGTTCATATCCATTTATTACACACACAAACAGCAAGATGTACATCACTTCACATTATAAATTGTATAACCGACAAAAATGTTCCTCCCTAAGGCAGGAAGTATGAACAATATATGAAATATAAAATATCAAATTTAACATATTTCTAAATTTCTCAAATGTTTCTTTACACAATGAGTTTTTAAACATGTCTCCAATATATTCATTTGACTCAAATGTTAGACAACTCCATTTTTTTCAATTGAAAAAATACCAATCTCCTCAAATATGCACTTCCGAATTGATTTTACCATTTAAGAATGCAGTCTCTATGTCCAACTGGTCAACATTTTGCATTTACAACTTTCTTATTTTCAACTAAATCCCAAGTATTATTTTGTTTAAAACTATACATTTGTATTTATCCAAGGCTTTCATCTAAAAATAAATCAAGTCCGGTTCCTTTTCTTCATTAAAATTTTTCATCAGTTCCCACTAACCTAACTATTAACTAATCATCATCATCAACATGCATAGTGACTATGATTTTATTATTCAAAAGTACTCCCAAGCTTCACTATAACGGATTAAAATGCAAATATTCACCTTCTTACCCCATTTAAGTCGTTATTTGTTCTGGTTTCTTAAGAACAACTTTACTACCATATAAACGTAACTTAGAAACATCTGGTTTCTTTCCAAATATATTTTATAGGATGTTTTATTCTCAATGGTTTTAGCTAAAGAGCGATTTTTCAAATAAGTTGCTCCACAAACAATTTTTGGCCATATATTCATAATTGTTCTAAAAAATTGGTCAGCAGTTCCCTTTAATTTGTGAATATATGAGGGCATGGATTAATTTAGGTACTCTTATTCTTTGTAAAAGCATAAATCATACTATTTAAATATTCCTTACCATTGTCACATCTCATAATTTTAATTCTCTTATTGGTTAATTTTCCAAGCAATTAAACACTTCTATATTCTATATTAACACCATGTATGGCATAACTAAAAGATGAAAATAGACAAACAAAGGTTAAAACTGAAATGTTTTAAAACACAGTTTTAACGAAATGTTTCGAAAAAGATTTGTTAAAAACATAAACCGTTTAAATGTATTTGCAAGCTTTTACTAAAGGTACGTTTCCATTATGACAAGTCGCAGCGACATGTCGCGCGACATGTCGCTGCGACTTGTTGCACAGTTTTGTTGCAAAGGCTCGGCGACATGTCGCAGGGGCCACTCTCTGCGACATGTTGCAGGGAAAAAGTCGCTGCGACATGTCGCAGAAGTATTTGATGGAGGAACGAGGTTAACATATGTTAATAATATGTGAAGATTAGACACGTTTTAGGTTAGGTTCTGTAGACACTAGACAGCAGTCAGAGCAAAAATCATTCAGAATAATGAATAATATATAATTCCGTTATTTCATTCTGAATAATGAATACTTTTTCATTAATTATTCTGTCACTATTCATTGAATGACGATGACAATTTTTATTGAATACAGTTATTTATTCGAGTGAAACAATTTTTTGAATGAAATTGATTTATTTGACTGCAATTTTTTCTTAAATACAAGAGATTTTCTTCATTGAACTTTTTCTTACTTTTAATGAAAATTCTTTATTCAAATGATATTGTTTCTTGAACTTAAAGAATCTGAGTTTGTTGTTACATGAACCGTATTATTTAAGGCATCAGCCCTATCCTGGCTAGAAGAGGGTAGTAACCAATAGATAACCCGTCCTAAAATTTGTAGTTAACAATAAATGGACGTTAAAATTTAAATAAATAGATGAACCATATTATTTTAAATGTATAAAAATAATGAATGAAGAATACAAAATAATTAATTATTCATTAAATTAAAAAAAAAATCAGTCAATGAATAACTAAATAAATGCTTATTCAATAAAAATGTAAGAATAACGAGCCAACCCCATTATTCGTTGAATAAAAATAAATCAGTAGACGAATAAGTTATTGAATGAATAAATTCTTATTAAATAAAATGTTATTTGAATGATTATTGAATAAAAAATGTATTGAATAATTCCCTACTCCGCTAGACAGGGTTGTATGTGTAAACGGTCTTTTGCGCATGCGTGTAGTCCTGGCACAAGATGCGGGCTGATTCCATTACCACATAGCCCAGTCAAACGGTGGTTTCAAGCAGAAAATTTTGGTTTAATTGTTTTGATTGGCTTATTCTATGTTTTTTGGGGGTGCTGAACACAAATCAGAAGTTTTCCGCCAAAAATGTGCTCGGCAGATATGAGAAATCATCAAGAAATCGCCAAAAATAATGTTTTTTAGTTGTTTTCAGCTTGTAACGTGCAAAGGAAGTTATTTACGCAAAAATTAAATCGGAAGTAAAATAAAAAGGACACAATTGCCTACAATTTATGGGCCCAAACATATTTACGTACATCGCGAAGTTTCCACGCAAAAGAGCGTTGAAAGATGGGAGAACACCGTAATTTTTGTAAAAAAAAAAAAAAAAAAAAAAAAAAGTAGTAAATGAATCAATGCAACTTACTCTTTTAGTGAATGAATTAATCATCAGCGCCTGGACGTTTAGCGTATTTATTTAAGTCCGGGTCTCCAGATTTGTGGGGATAGGCGCCAAGCGCAAGTCTTCATGCCTAAGCGCTTAACGGTTCTCAGTTACTCAGTTCGTTCACTGCTACTGTCGTAGTTTTCGAGTGTTTACACAATGTCCAGTGACAAGTGCTTTATTTTTTAAAAAAGATTTAAGTGAGAATCTCGCGAAAGGGGCCAAGGAAAAAGTAGTCCAAACTTTAGATGATACTATTAAAATAAATCCGTCGCGCAGGAGCTGCATAACTAAGCAATTTCCTCTGATTTTGGGTAGTGTAGACTGCATTCCTGAATATTATGCTTTAAATAACCTACATAAATAAAACAATTACATGAATAGTTCTGCTCTATTGCATTTTGATCTGACGCAGGAATGGGATACAGTCCCGCTAGTGGTAGGAAGAGCTCCTAGCGGCAGCTTTGCGAACCTACGTCTAGCGGGCTAATCCTATAGAAACATTGTACAAAGTAAACCCTCCTTTTCGATAGACCAATTTAGTTTATGTTTACAACACTTATTCCTCATCAGATTACACGTATCGTTACAAAACAGCAGAAATTACCACAGGTATGAGTACATTAGTAGTTTGGGTCCAGAGTAACCCCCCCCCCTCCTAATGAACCAATTTGGTTTATTGTTAAAACCAATTTTTCTCTTTAGATTACCACTACGAGTACTGAGTTTTGTTCAAATATAACCAAAATTACGGCTGGTAGTGGCGAATTGGCAATGTAAGTCCGGAGTACCCCCCACCCCTTCTTCTGGACCGATGTAGTTTAAAGTATATTTTCCTCTATAGATTACCACTACGAATACCAACACACACACACACACACACACACACACACATATATATATATATATATATATATATATTGGCACGAAACAAGTCGGGCAAAATAGAGAGAATAAAGTAGTTAAATAAAAACGAATGGTGTTCAGCTTTATCGACCCTCTGCCATAAAAGAAAAAAGAACAAGAAAAAAATATATATTGGGTTATATTCATAAGAATTAATATGTATATCCCAGAAGGTGAAACAAAATTCAGTCTTCCCACTTTTTATTTTTTATTTTGCACTAGGCCTTTCAGCAGAAATGTGCCATCATCAGGTGCTAACAACAAATAGAACCATGCATTAATATTACAGTAAATGGGCAGTAATTAATGATCAGAATTTATAACGCTGACGGTGATATTATAAATTGGAACATAGAATAGTTTAAATTGGAACATAACTTAATGGAATGGAAACTATATAGGTTTAAGGAACTGTCTAATTACAGTTTTTAGTATATAATTACAAATTTATAAACTTAATATATGGTATTATAGCTATAGTAATAATAGAATATTATAGTACCGGAAAACATTAAAAAAATAATATATATATATATATATATATATATATATATATATATATATAATATGTATGTATATGTATATATATTTTTATATTCAACTTCTTTATTTTCTCTATTTTGCCCGACATGTTTCGTGCCGTTGTTCGCACCTCTTAAAGGGTTTTCTATGCAAAAATATTTTTTTGTAACTCCCAAAATCAAATTTTGTACAATAATAAACATTTATCGATTCTCTAAATTACTTTACTTTTGAACAAATATTATTTTACGAAGTACTTTCCATTACCACCCTTTAAGAGCTAATAGACTGAAACTAATATCTAAAGAAGTTGGCAAAATAGGTCGGAAATTTCGTAATGAAATTGAAAATAATTTTAGCAATACTAAGGACAATGTTAAACCGACAGCCACAAAAAACAATATATACAAAATTCGTTGTAACGATTGCAACTCATCCTACATAGAGGAATCAGAACAACTCTTGCAAAAACGAATTGTACAACATGCTAAAAGTATAGACACAAACGAGAACTGGACGACATTGACGGAACAAGCAATAAATAATAAACATAATTTTAATTATACAGACGTTGATATTTTAAATAGAGAAAGGAACACGTTAAAAAGGAAGATCAAAGAAAACCTTTCCATAATTAAAAACGGCAATAATTAAAAAAAAATACGATTTGAAAAATGTCCATCAACATAGAATTAATTAATCACAACAATTACAAAGACTTTTCACTTCGACCCCTTTTTGAGTGCCGTTTGACTGGGCTAGTAGGCAAAAAGTCGCGGAGACATGTTTTGTTGCACCGGCCGGCCGGTGCGACATTTTTGTCGCAGCGACATGTGCTGCGACTTGTTGCAAAGTGTTTCCATTCTGCGACATGTTGCGGCGACATGTCGTGCGACATGTTGCAAGGAGATTTGTAGTAATGGAAACGGAGCTTTAGGAACGAGTCTCTGCAACATGTATTCTCGCACGGTCGACTGCGACATTTTTTGTCGCAGCGACATGTTGCAAAGTGTTTCCATTCTGCGACTTGTTGCGGCGACATGTCGCGCGACATGTCGTAGGGCAGTTTTGTAGTAATGGAAACGGGGCTTAAGCAAATGCATGTGATAAAACGGAGGCATAAATTAATTATTAAAGGCATAGTTTTTAATAAGCAATAAAATAGCATAGTAACGAAAATAGTAAACAAAGGGAATGGAAGTTAAACTTATAGGTCTACTTACTTGACTTACATGGTTATAAGATAAATGAAAACACCAAACTTAAAAAAGTTTGATACAGACACTTTTGCAAACTTTATGAAGTTTGATTAACGCACGTTTGAAAACTTAAAAAGTTTGCAGACACTTAAAAAAGTTTCATGAAACTTAAAAAGTTAGATGTATGAATGTTAGATATAAACACTAAGGCTAAAAAAAGAAAAAATGTTCAAGCTTAAAACGTAAATGTTTTGGAGCGAAAAATGGCTTCTAAGCCCAGTGTTGTCCTACAGAAATAAATTTATGTTATACGATATATTTACTTTTTATTACTTTAAGATAGACTTAAAAGACTAAAAGGTAGGCTTAAAAAATGTTCAAACTTAAAAAAGTTCAAAGTTAAAAAAGTTTGATACACACGTTTGCAAACGTAATGTAATTTAAATTGTAATTTCTAATTAAACAAACAAAGGTTAAAACTGAAATGTTTTAGAACAAAGTTTTAACAAAATTGTTCAAAAAAGATTTGTTAAAAACTTAAACCGTTTAAATGTATTTTCAAGCTTAATTCTGTCGCAAAACTGAATAACACCTAGGAGCCCAGTGTTGTCTTACTTGATATATACTTCTTAAACAGAAATATGATTTTTCTCCAAATTCTGAGAATATAAGGCTATTTTGAGAATAGGTAAAACTTTAAAAGAAGTTAAAATAAAACTCTAAAAATAAGTATAACTTAAAAAAAAGAAAAACAAAAACAAAAAGAATGTAAAACTTAAAAAAAAGAAGAGTTTTGTTGGCTTGCTAATTTCCATCTATATTGCCGTTCTTCTTTGAAGAAGTTGCAACACTGGAAGAAAATGGCTATTTCGGAGAATTTACTCCTTCATAAATGACATTTTCGAAGGCGTAACTCCCGAACTGTGAATCCTAGAAGATTTTGAGCTAGACTACGAGATTTCCCGGATCAAGACGTATTCTATGTGCGAAGTTTGGTCAATATCAGACAAACGGTGTGGATTTGTATAAGGAACAAACAAACAGAAAAACAGACAAACAGACAGACACGTGATTTTTATATATATAGATATGAAATTCTCATGTCGCAGTGTTTGTAACAAAACTCTTCCGAAACGGCCTGGTCGATTTTTATAAAATGTTTTGTGCATATTAGGTAGGTCTGCTAATAAATTGTTAACTATTTTTCATACTCCTAAGTGATAAGGGTAGTACCCTCCAAACTTTGTTTCTTATTTTTTGGACAAGTTTTTTTTTTTTTTTTTATGTATGATTTTGCATAAAGAAATATATACAATCCTAAATTTTCAACTTTCTACCACGAATCCTTTTGATATCTTTTGATTACGGGCATACTAAATTATCTAACAAAGCAGATTTCCTGAGAAGATATATTCTTTCACTTGGAAACAATGCGGACTTCTAACTTGTTACTATAGAAGAATGGAAAGATTTAATTATTTATTTTTTACACAACATTGTAAAATTTGCCACTGTTGTTTTATTTTCTGGGAAAATGTTTTAATATTTTTTAAGATTATCCTGTCCTTCTGTACTTAGCTTCAATTTTTTTTTTTTTTTTTTTTTTTTTTTTTTTTTTTTTTTTTTTTTTTTTTTTTTTTTTTTTTTTTTTTTTTTTTTTTTTTAGCACTTTCCTCCGAAGGAAAGTAGCTATTGAGGTTGGACTCATGACGGAATTTTTGAAAAATTTCTTCAAATCTTTATCGATCCTACCTAGTAGACACCGAAAATGACCCCCGTTAAAATTTATATATATCTATATATATATATATATATATATATATATATATATATATATATATATATATATATATATATATATATATATATATATATGCATATATATATATATATATATGCATATATATATATATATATATATATATATATGCATATATATATATATATATATATATATATATATATGCATATATATATATATATATATATATATATATATATATATATATATATATATATATATATATATATATATATATATATATGTGTCTGTTAACACGATAGCAGCCAGAGTTTTTGTTTTTTTGTCACAAAACTTGGTATATAGCATTCAATTAGCAAACGATTGAACGAGTTCGTTAACCACCAAAGTCGGTCCACCGGAAGGGGGGGTTTACCCCGAACCCAAAACACTTATTTGACTATGTCAGCCGTAATATTTGTTATATTTCAACGAAACTTGGTATTCGTAGTGTTAATATAGAGAGAAAAGTGAGATATAAAAATGAACTAAATCGGTTCATTAGAAGGGGGGGTTTACTCCGGACCCACAATACCAAATCGCCACTACCAGCCGTGATTTTTGGTATATTTCGACGAAACTCGGTATTCGTAGTGCTAATCCACAGGTAAATATGTGTTGTAAAAATAAACGAAATCGGTTCATTAGGAGGGGGGGTTTACTCCGGACCCACAATACCAATTCGCCACTACCAGCCGTGATTTTTAGTATATTTCGACGAAACTCGGTATTCGTTATGGTCATCTACAGGTAAATATGTGTTGTAAAAATAAACTAAATCGGTTCATTAGAAGGGGGGGTTTACTCCGGACCCAAATTCCTAACATACTCATACCGGTCGTAATTTCTGCTGTATTGTAACGAAACGCGGTATACGTCGTGGGTAACTCATGAGAAAGAAGTGTTGTAAAAATGAGCTGAATCGGTCAATCGGAAAGCGGGGGTTTAATTTGTAATATATTTGAATAGAAAAGCCGGCAGACGTAGGTTCACAAAGCCGCCGCAAGGAGCGCTTTCTACCACTAGAGGGACTGTATCCTGTTCCTGCGTTAGATCAAAATACGATAATATGAGTTTTTTTGTATTTATTACGTAGTGTAGGAGGTACCATGTGTAACATAACTCTGGAAGCAAATTAATAATTGATCAGTTACTCATTACAAAATGAGAACTATTCACGTTTTTATTTTATTTATGTAGGATATTTTAAGCAAATTGTTCTGGAAAGCAGTCTACACTACCCAAATTCTGAGGAAAGTGCTAAGTTATGCAGCTCCTGCGTGACGGACTTTTTTTTTTTTTTTACGGCGCAAAACAATTCTTGGTCATTAGAGCCGACATCCAGGGTGCAGCCAGGAATTTTCTCAGCAAGCCCTGAGATGAGAAAATTCCTGTCGCCGGTGGGGATCGAACCGATCCCCACTAGACCACGGGAGACCCCTTCAATTTCTTATGTCTATGAATTGGTCCTTGTCCAATCTAGCCTCTGTGAACAGATATGTTTATATATCTAACGTCAGAAAAAGTAACATGCCAAACTGAGAAGAGTAACTGGGTTCGAATCCCGGTCTGGCAAGTTTATTGGTCAGAAGTCGAAAATTTTAAAATTTATTAGTTAATTTCTCGTGAAAGTGTCAATCACATGTCTAATTTGCATAACTTTAAAATATTTCTTTAGCCAAGAAATTCTCCGTACTTTTATAAATAACTGACGAGAAGCAAGAGAAAGATTCAGTAAATTTTTGAACAGCAAGCATCATAGAGAAGAATATTCTGCCTCCATAGAAGAATATGCAGCCAAAACTAATAAAACTCAATATTAAGAAAGTCTGACTCGCAGTGTGTCCTCATAGCGCATTTCCGTTTATTTCTCTTGTGCATTTGGAATGTTTAAAATTGAAATAGTTAAGGTTTTGTCTTAAGTTTTTGTAAAAAATATAAACATTTTATAAATGTAATCTGGAAGCTAAGCATTATTTCATGAACCACTGGATATCCTAAGCGGATAGTGCTCCATTTGAGCACCAATATCTCCATAATAGATCATTCAATCAAAAATCACACGATAATCTTATTTGTAGGAAAGTTCGTAAGCTTTCGAATTGATTCTTTACATTTATTATTATTTGCCAACCAGTTTCAAAATACATATATCGGAATTTATCCGAACATCGCAAGATATATATATATATATATAGGTATGTATATATATATATAAATATATAGGTATGTATATATATATATATATATATATATATATATATATATACATATATATATATATACATATACAAATTTGAAGCACCGTTATTTTCATGATCCATTGATATTGAAATGTAACATTTTCTAGTCACGTCCGAATTCCCTTATGGGGTCAACTTCATAACCGGGTTTCTTCCTTATGGACCAACTTCTCATTCGTTCTGAAAAGTTGGTATTCAGTGATACTCTTATTGTATTACAAATTGATGTATTTTTTGTGATTATAAGTACATGAATATTCTTGGGAGTGTATACAGAACTGTTCTTCATTTTGTTCTTTTATGTGTCAAATTATTAATTTACAATTTTATAAGCAGTTGCTTCGCCTCGTAGACGATAAGGAAAGATAGAAGGGGACCGGATATATAGCTTTTAAACATAACTGATATTCTTTTTCGAATGGGTTTATTTCATTTCCTTCCCTACCAGTACATTTATGAAAATTGTCAATTGTATTTTTTGTTCAATATACTCTTTACTTGAGTTACACGCCAAAGCACACAAATAATACATTTGTACGTATGGTGACATCTAAAATAAATAAATTGTCCAAAAGCACCTCTTGAAACAGAATTCCTCGTCATGTTAATACAAACTATGGACGGCCCATGGGGCAAACCTTCCTCGCTTCGATGAACAAATCATTGGTTCAGCTTCCACTAATTTGTAGCCATAACATGAGCAATAAAATGTGACGCACGTGGAATATGAGAGTTTATTGTTTCGATGGAATATTAAGGACTAGAATGGAGGAGAATGTGGTTGGAATAAAGTTGGATTTGGATTGTGGATCACGTTTCGGTCTTGGCATAAATAAAGAGCTTCTTCAAGGCATGGAAATCTCTGATATCGTTAAGGCTTTCTTTGCCAGCCGACGTGACTCGGGTCTCTTCCCTTCGGTATTTCCCTAATACCTCTCTCTCGTCGTTTCCGTTGAAGATATGTTCTTCTAACGCTCCTATGGGTTAGGCTAGGCAACAAAGGTAAAATGTGATGTACCAAAAATAATACTTGGTCTATATAACAAGATAATGCGGGGTACGCTTCGACAATAAAAAGAAAAGAAACTGTTACGAGGTAAGGTCCAAAAGTTTCCGGCCTGGGATAGAAGGAAAGGTGAAAGAAAAAACTGGTTTTACTGTTTTTCAATATATTCTCCTCTAAGTTCAACACTTTATACAACGCTTTGGCAACATTTCTATACCATGAAAAAAATAATTTTCTTCTTTGTTAAAAAAATTTTCTTCCACTGCTGCTTGGAGCTCTTCGTCGGTGTTAAATCGCCTTCCACGAAGGTCAGATTTTAACTTTGAGAAAAGGTAGAAATCGCTAGGGGCCAAGTCTGGGCTGTAGTGTGGATGAGAGATTTCTTGGAATCCACAGTCCTTCATAGCGGCCTTGGAATAGCAAGATAGGCAAGCAGAGGGACCACCTACCTACTAGCCTGCATTCATCCACAGTCCTTCATAGCGGCCTTGGAATAGCAAGATAGGCAAGCAGAGGGACCACCTACCTACTAGCCTGCATTCATCCACAGTCCTTCATAGCGGCCTTGGAATAGCAAGATAGGCAAGCAGAGGGACCACCTACCTACTAGCCTGCATTCATCCACAGTCCTTCATAGCGGCCTTGGAATATCAAGATAGGCAAGCAGAGGGACCACCTACCTACTAGCCTGCATTCATTTTCGCAAACCTTGTTTTTAAAAGTATTTGCTTTAAGAAGGAATGCGTTGTGCTAGACAAACTCATTTGCTGCTAAAAAGAATAAAACACTATTTTTACAAATATTCCTCCATGTTTCGTGGAGTATTGGCCGCCTCCTCCGCTAGAATCTAAACAAGTCTTTGCATCTATTTTGTAAACATAGGTGTAGATAGTAATCCCGTCGGCGTGATAAGCAGTCAGGGAATAGTTGGGACTCGGCTAGGAAAAACATCAAAAGGATTTTTGTAAAAATCTATATTAAGGATGTCTCTGCTAATCTTTGGTAGCCTTCGTCAGCAATGCGTTACCATTGTTAAAATATGGTTTTTACGAAACTCGTATTGATGCTTTCGTATCCAAAAGCAAACTATTTCCTGACTGCATATTTTGTAAATTATATGAAATATTTTTATTTGACGTATTATTAATGGCAGAATCTCAAATTGGAGACCTAAATCTCATATTTCCCTGAGTATATAAAGAGTATACATATTATAAATTTGTGGTCACCTTGTCCCGCCTATGATGGCTCTATTTTAAATTCGTTATTTTTATTTTTTAAATCGATTAGCTTGTACTAATATTAATCTAAAATATTTTATTACAGAATTTAATTTCATTAATTGAATATTTTAATTACGTGAAGATTTAATTTAATTTTCTCTTGATTTCATATCTGTCGTTAAATACGTAAATAAGAAATAGTCGACATTAAATTAATGTTGATTATTTCTAGATTAATGTCATTAATCTAGCGTATATTTGAACACGATGATCAGCTGATTAGGAAGTCACCTATCCTTAGGAGTTTAGCCTATCCTTAGTCTTAATTTGTGTAACAAGCAGACCCCACATGAAGGATACAAACGATAATATTTTAATTTAATAATTAAATATTTAATAATATTCAGATAACACATTTCTATATAAAACGGAAGATAAGTGAATATACCTCATTCATACAGTAGTTAGTTTAAAATTGACGGAGGGTCATTTGTACAATTAAAAAGTTCGTTTTCTCATAATATACTTCATTTAGTGCTGTACTTGTTTCGCGTCTGCAGACCCCCCTTCAGGAACAACTTACTATTATAAGTACATAATTTTAGTTTTATCTAAGAAAGAGAGGGGTCTCCCGTGGTCTAGTGGCTAGCGCGCTGGATTCATAAGCGGGAGATGGTGGGTTCGATTCCCAACTCCGGCAGGAATTTTCTCATCTCAGGGCTCGCTGGGAAAATTCCTCGCTGCACCCTGGATGTCGGCGCTAATGACCTAGCTGTAGATGCGCCGAAAAAAAAACACTAAGAAAGAGCTTCAACAGGTAGTGCCAGTCCCAGACTAATATTAAAAGGAATGTGGTCGTTATTAGTCAGCTCATTATAATCTGTAGCTTCATGTTTAGATCGATTCCAGAGAAAGCTTTTGTCGTTAAAATAAAAGTTATAAAAACGGCTTATATCAATATTCGTAAAGTATATTAAGATGTTTTTAATAACTAAATTATTCAAAATTTTAGAAAACAAAGTAGGTAAGTGTTAAACGTTTTTTTAAAAGGATGCTATTTTTGATAAGCCGTATAATTAGCAATGATAAATATTACTGGTTTCATTCTGATATAATCATGGATTAGAAAAGATGGACTACTGCTGGTAGTGTGTAGCTAGTGCTTTAGAGATAGAATTATCAGTGAGAAAAAGGATTGCTGTGGATGACGAGGGTTCACAATGTACATGAAAGGCTTCGTTTGTGAAGTTCTACCGCTATACCCACATCCCTAACCTCAATGGCAGATAACTTTAACATGTCTCTCTTGTAGTTCTGTGCAAATTTCTTATAGCTTTTTACTGTTTCAACATTCTTCAAATTTGCTTTAGTAACTCTAGTGTTCTCATAGAGTAGTATATTTATAACTGTAAAGACCGATATTGTACTTTCGTTTACCGTCCGCTTTTAGCCAACAGACTGATAATATGTAAGGATTTATGTAAAATAAGTTGGAATTATGAACCTAATATACAAAACATTTTCAGTAATTAAACTACTAAATACAAAATTAATTAAGACCAAATTAAACTATTAAATAAAATCCTGGAATGATTTATCATGGGCCATTGGCTAGAATAAAATATTAGTTTTCTAATTAATTTCCTTCCAGAGTTTTGTGTATGCGGGGTACTACTCTACTTGCAAAATACACAAAGCTTCACATTTTGATCTATTGATCTTGATGAGTTTCACGAACCTACGTTTGGCGGAAGAATTATATTCAAACATAGTACAAATTAACACCCCCCCCCCCTTCGAATAGGCCGATTTAGTTCATTTTCATATCACTTCTTTCTTATTAGACACCCAGGACGTATAAAGAGTTTCGTTACAATACAACAGAAATTACGACCGGTATAAGGAAATTAGTAATCTGTCCGGAGTAAACCCTCCCTTCTAGTCAACCGATTTAGTTTATTATTATAACAAATTTTTATCTTCAGTTGACCACAACGAATAACGAGTTTCGTTAAAAAAATAACAAATATTATGGCTGGTATTGGCAAATAACTTACTACTTTGGCTCCGGAGTAAACCCCCCCTCCACATGTACCGATTTCGTTGGTTAACGAACTCGTTCAATCGTTTGATGGAAGAATACTAAATTCCAAGTTCCATGGCGAAAAAACAAAAACTCTGGCCTGTATCGTGTTAACGGACACATATATAACTATATATATATATATATATATATATATATATATATATATATATATAAAACTATATATATATATATATATATATATATATATATATATATATATATTCCAAAAATTCCGTCATATGTGCAACCTCATTTTTGAAACAACTATATGCTTGCTTACCTTACATGCATATATGTAAATTTTATTGAGCACCATTTTTTCAACTTAAGGAGTAATAATTCCTTGTAACATTTTCTTTAACATTTTTTATGGGCTAAAAGTCTTCCTAAACTAATTAAAAATGATATCCAGGAGTGTTTATGCGAAGAAAAATTGTTTACAATTATTTTTGGGCAAAAAATACGATACTCCAAGTGAAGTCCCAATGCCGAGTGAACGCTAAGCTGACTTGAAGATAAGTTTTTGAGCGAGCTTCGATTAGTCCCTTTTTAATTGTTGAGTTGGTCTATTAATTTTTGGTCCTCCTTCAATACGTTTCAAAATTAAAACAAACCTTTTTTTTATCTTTATTACAAGAAAGTATGAAAAAAATTAAATAGGAAAAAAATGAGCATTTCAGTACATTAAACTTTAAAGTCGTTTTCCCACAACTGTCGAAGAAATCGGACTACAAACTGGCGTCTTCAATTTTTGCTCAACTTCAAATTTTAACTGTAGGTTCCTAATGATATTTACTAGTAAACTACGTAGGGTTTTATTGAATTATAGTGATTTTATGGCCGATTTTCGACGGATTTTTTAATAGAAATGGAATAATTGTTCACCATTTTCAAAAAAAAAAAAAAATTAATATTTCTTAAAAATCCTACGTACTTTACTAGATTTAACCTGTCGAAATAATTTAAGTTTTTCGTTCTAGATTAAAAATTTCCGTCTACAGACACTACAATTTTTCGTCAGACGCTACAATTTTTTTTTCGAAGAATTGAAACATATTTTTTTTTTTTATATACTTTAACATCCTATATAAAACGTTAGATACAAAGAATTGGAAAATATTGATTTATTTGTTCTTCATAAATTGAACAAAATTACTTTCATTTTGATTGGACAAGGCAGTATTACCCCTTAATAGGTTGGATCAATAAATATTTTAAACTTATTTCTGAAAAATATTAGACCATCTTTGGCATTCTTATAAAGAACAAATCTATATTATTGAAATCACAATTCAGTTCCGAGAAGAGAGATTGATATAACCTTGCCTAAAGATGAGTGAGTGATTGATATAACATTGCTGACTTAAGTATCTGATTTGCAAATTCGTTATATATTTTATTAAATAAGGAAAAATATTTGAACAAATAAGATACTGTGAGAAGCCTCGCTGGACGGGTTGGGGGAGGGGGGGGGGGTTGATCGAGAATAAAACCTGGACTTACTATGCTCACCCTTGCCTATATTTACTTATTTAAAAGATAACCTAGCCCTGAATGGACTCCTGATATGAAAGAATTACAACCTAATGTTAATCGCAAGTTTTTCTTGCTGAGAGATGTGCTTGCTTCAGGTTCTTGCTCTTCAGGATAGGCGTTACATCCTCCTCCCTTGAAGGAAGTATATATTTACTTAGTAGGCAGTATTTTTTTTAATATCCAACGCGTTCACTCAGTATTGGGTCCCCCTCCACTAGTCTTACTAAATCATTTTCTAAACAATGAGGAGGATGTATTTTGATAACTACAAAAATCGGATGAATGAGTTTTTATGAGTAATCCCTTTTATTTTGCCGTGTCCAAAAGTTCTGTTCTTGAGTAATATGCTGGATGTGCGGACCTCCTGCTTTAACTGGTACTTTCCCTCTGTTTATGAGTACATTGTGTTGTGTTAGCTGGATGACAACATTAACTACACCTCCTGCATGATTACCTTTCTCCTGCGGCTCCCTGAATATTCATTCCTATTTCCATTTTCCCAGGTGGGGCTGCACACTCTATTCGTCACCTCTTCACTGGCACTCACTTTAGTCCTTTTTCATTATCTAGTCATTTTGACAGGTTTGCACTCAATTTTCCCACTAAACCTAAACATTGTCGACGTCAAAGGATTGTGTGCCTATGACAATTATTACAGTCAATTTTGTTGGATTCTGAATGATTTTTTTAAAAAAACGTTTTAAAATTGTATTGTGTTTTCATAGAATACTTATTTTTTATGTAATTATAAAAGCTTAAAATGGAAGTAAACCAAAACTTCGAGAACTGTTTTCTTTGAATAAGATGGTCCTAACGAAATGTTTCTCTAGTGTTCGAGATATTAGAATAAATATAGGCCAAAACCGCTCATCTATGCTATAAATTTTATTTTACAACTTTCACTACTTACAAAAACTGCATATATTAGTTTAATGTGGTCTCTGTGCCAGTGTCTTTTTACTGACACTTCCAAGGCGACATCAATCTGTACAATTTTTGAGAAAACTCGAAAAACCTAAAATTTCGATTTTGGAGCTTGAAAAGTTTTCCAAAAGTTCAAAATTTAAAGAAACTAAGGTTTATAAATTCTGAATAAGTTTAAAAATCAAGTGTTGAAAAAAAAACTTTATATCGCCAGGTTTGAACATTATCGCACATTTCGTGCATTTATATATATATATATATATATATATATATATATATATATATATATATATATATATACATATACATATATATATTTACGGCGTATCCACAACTTGGCCATTAGCGCCGGGTTATCTACAGGTTGCCACCCTTTTACGATTCCAACAGCACGTGGTCGGTCACCCATTCAGGTACTGGCCTCGCCCAACGTTGCTTAACTTCGGTGATCTACGGGAACCGGTGTATTCAACGTGGCTTTGGCCGTTGGCTATACATATATATATATATATATATATATATATATATATATATATATATAAATATAACGGTTGAGAGGTTAGTGAAACGTGATTATTCAAAAGCTCAATAAGTGTTCTAAAAAATGTTATCTGGAAATAACTTCATTATTTTATCATTTTTATTATTCTTTCTTCGAACGTGTAAATCAAACTTTGAAAATGAAATAGTATTTTTTTAAATTAAATTACTAACATTTTTTTTATTGATGATAAGAAATTAATAATTTCGTCTTTCATTTATTGTCCTAATTTGTTTGTTTTCCGATTTTTGTAGAGACTTCCACCTGGTTCTGTATCCTGACCACCAGCTGTTTTCCAGTGACGTATCCTTCTTAACAGGCTCAGGGAAGCAGGTTTCCTTCGATACCAGCACTGCCTACGTCGGCCATCTTGAAGGTAACGCAACGATTCTCTCATTTATTTATTTTTTTTTTATTTGATTAAATATTTTTCCTAAAAAAACATTGAACTCATGTATCTATATTAATATTCCTTGATGGGTTTCAAGGACTTCGACTTGCGTTGCTAACAAAGTCCCCTAAAAAAGAAATCAGTTTTGGTGAACTGTCAATATTTTGTATAATTTGAGATTTTTAATTGGTAGATTATAATTAGTTACCATGTCGGATTGGGACTATTTGTTTCAGGCGAGATTTTTTTAATTTTATCAATGATATTCCGTTTTGGCTTTACGGGCGTTGATTCTAAATATTCTTTCTGTGCCTTTTCTTAAGTATAAATTGAGTTTCGTATTTTGTTTGCTTTTATTTAATAAAAAATTATTAAACTAATAAATAATTAAAAATTATTAATTAATATTGATCCAAATCTCAACAGTTTTGCTTGAGTAGGCAGAAGGTCTAACTGACTTGGCCTCTAAGTTTTTAGGCTTCTGAAGAAGCATCCGAGGATACAAGACATGGAGACCCATTTTTAATAAATTGACCCTCTGCTTGTACAAGAAAAATTATGAGAAAAAAAATATGAGATGGGCGTTTATTAACACAGATTTTCCAGACCAGTCATTTTGACTGGTCGTACAATTTCAATTCAAAATTCCTACTGCATTTAACATTTGTTTTCCCAAATGATGTTATGACTTTTGTTGCTATAAGTTTTTTTACATTTAATGAACTTAATGTTACTTTTTATATATTAGTAACAAATATATTTTTTGTTATTGACATTAATACCAGTACCAGGTCTGGTAAATCTAATGTTAAATATATGAGGGGCTGTATGCTTCACTAGAACGGTATTATTATATTCCTGGTTCCACAATGGTACTGGATTGTTTTATGCTGAACGAGTTTTAGGAATATCAAAGTTTATAACATCAATAATGAAAAGATGAGGAGATACTTAAAATAATTAAAGTTCCAGAAGGGAGGAAGTGGTTCTGGCAGGAATGCGAATTGGCCATACCAAAATAACTCACAGTTATCTTCTAAAAGGACTCTACCCTCCCACCTGTAAACATTGTAATGAGCTACTAACGGTTCTTATAACAGAATGTACTAGATACAACCAGGCGAGAACCATGAACAATATTAAAGGCAGTCTTGCTGAAATCCTACAGGACGAAGAAAGATCTGTACAACAAATATTGACATATATCAAGGATATAGGCCCCTACAAAGAAATATAACACCACAGGACTGCCAATAACTCACACGAGTAGAGGCAGTATAAAAAAAAAAAAAAAAAAAAAAATAGAGTTCATGGGGGGAAAAATAACTTTGAGAACATTCCGCAGTAAAGAAGAATACTTCAAAGTTATATAATGGATTATCCTAAAATAAACCAGGACGTTCATATAACAAGGACTTCAAAATTATCAGTAACACTGTAATCCCATTATAGTGATTTGCATAGCGCATGCGCATCCATTACACCTCATCACGGAGTGACATATCACGAAGTAACCGCAGACCTTTTGATGTTACGTATGATTACGAAACTAGTGTTCTCTTACTTTAACGGGTCACTGGGCCAGGCGGAGAACTCGTAGGGTACTAGTTTTCGGCCGTCATTAATATTACATGAACCATAGATAGCTTCAGGAAGAGTCCTGGGAACCACTTTAGCATTTATGGATTGCGGTAATGTCTTCGTTTAATAAATTGTTTTTGTCTATTTTGTCCTCTAGGAATTTAATAGTTATATATAAACGCTTTATTAGCTGGGCATAATAACGATAAATGTCTGTCACACATGGACTGCTTAGCTAAGCATGTTTCTCAAGAAGGTGGGTGGTGTACGCCTCACTTCTGAGAGTATGCTTAAAATAGTCCATGGAGGTGCGGCTTCTGTTCAGTGCAAAGGTGTTTCCACCCCGTGCTTAAGGGTTCGATTCCCACTGTGGGTGATAGCTTTTCTAGCAGAAAAGAAAAGGCATTGTCCCTATCCTGGCTAGAAAAGGGTGGTCACCTGTAGATAACCTTTTATGTATAAGTGGACGTAAAAATTTAGATAAATAAATATATTTTTAAGTTGACTAATTTTTTTTTTATTTATTTATTTTTTCATAGCACAAATTTTTGGATCTGTTATCAACAGGTTACCTATCCTTTTCTAGCCAGGATAAAAATGATGCATTTTCTTTTTTCGAAAGCTGACAGGTATAGATCACATGGGTTTTAGGCACGAAATCCTTCAATGTGTTCATTGTGTGTAGCAGACTACACACGGTGAGGCAGGGCTATCAGTTAAAACCTGAAAGTGTATATATTCCGGCCAGTTTGTCAGTCAAGATTCTCCAGGCAGCCGGAATATGACCGGTACTGGCAAATCCTTCAATGTGTTCATTGTGTGTAGCAGACTACACACGGTCAGGCAGGGCTATCAGTTAAAACCTGAAAGTGTATATATTCCGGCCAGTTTGTCAGTCAAGATTCTCCAGGCAGCCGGAATATGACCGGTACTGGCAAATCCTTCAATGTGTTCATTGTGTGTAGCAGACTACACACGGTCAGGCAGGGCTATCAGTTAAAACCTGAAAGTGTATATATTCCGGCCAGTTTGTCAGTCAAGATTCTCCAGGCAGCCGGAATATGACCGGTACTGGCAAATCCTTCAATGTGTTCATTGTGTGTAGCAGACTACACACGGTCAGGCAGGGCTATCAGTTAAAACCTGAAAGTGTATATATTCCGGCCAGTTTGTCAGTCAAGATTCTCCAGGCAGCCGGAATATGACCGGTACTGGCAAATCCTTCAATGTGTTCATTGTGTGTAGCAGACTACACACGGTCAGGCAGGGCTATCAGTTAAAACCTGAAAGTGTATATATTCCGGCCAGTTTGTCAGTCAAGATTCTCCAGGCAGCCGGAATATGACCGGTACTGGCAAATCCTTCAATGTGTTCATTGTGTGTAGCAGACTACACACGGTCAGGCAGGGCTATCAGTTAAAACCTGAAAGTGTATATATTCCGGCCAGTTTGTCAGTCAAGATTCTCCAGGCAGCCGGAATATGACCGGTACTGGCAAATCCTTCAATGTGTTCATTGTGTGTAGCAGACTACACACGGTCAGGCAGGGCTATCAGTTAAAACCTGAAAGTGTATATATTCCGGCCAGTTTGTCAGTCAAGATTCTCCAGGCAGCCGGAATATGACCGGTACTGGCAAATCCTTCAATGTGTTCATTGTGTGTAGCAGACTACACACGGTCAGGCAGGGCTATCAGTTAAAACCTGAAAGTGTATATATTCCGGCCAGTTTGTCAGTCAAGATTCTTCAGGCAGCCGGAATATGACCGGTACTGGCAAATCCTTCAATGTGTTCATTGTGTGTAGCAGACTACACACGGTCAGGCAGGGCTATCAGTTAAAACCTGAAAGTGTATATATTCCGGCCAGTTTGTCAGTCAAGATTCTTCAGGCAGCCGGAATATGACCGGTACTGGCAAATCAATGATTTGTTTCTCGAAAACTTCTATTCCTTATGAAGGCACACATCTTTTCCTTTAGATGAAAGTGACTTATGCTACAATTGTTGAAATATAAAGAATATTTCGAACCTAGATATAATCAGTGCTCGGTCATGATATCACAATAAAACTAAATGTTTTTATAAGAAAATCCTTTTTGCGATGAGAGACATGATTGCACACCCGCGAAGCTTAGTTTTCCTTCTTCTCGTCACCCTAATGAAGGAAAAAAGAACGTTTTTTATTTTTGTTTAAAAAAAAATGTAGTTTTATTAATATAACAAGATCGAACCCTCGCTATATCTACCTTCGCAATCCCACGAATCAACTATCTTTTCTCTATGAATAACAACAATTTCGGCCTTTAGCAGCATATAACTTATGCCCGGAGTCATCCCTTCCTACGGTCCAATTTGATGGTTAACGAACTCGTCCAATAGTTTGTTTTGGGAACACTATAAACCGAGTTTCGTGGTCCGAAAACAGATAATGTGGCCTCTAACGGGTTTTTCTACGTAAACCCTTTTCCTGATGGCCGACTCTTCTGTAAATGAACTCAGAAGGTATTTTCTTTCCAAATATTGTCAAAATTCTTCAATTTTGCGTCAAGAGTTGTGTTGCCAAGCAGGTTTTGTTGATTTAATAATGTTTTGTACCACAGAAAGTTTGTATTACGGTAAATTATACTTTGTGGAGTTGTATCGTGCTTGAGCTACATGAAATTTTAATATACCTCCACATATCTCTCTCACGCAAACATGGGCTTGCATAGCCATCCTGTTGTTTTCTGCCTCTCCCAATTCTTTCTTGAAATTAATTAGTAGTGCTTATTCCAATTATTTTATTCCCGTCTGCAACCAAAAATGTATGACTCGCTGGAACAGCTTCATCTTAGGTCGTTTTAATTTACTGCTTATATCTGGTGGAATTTCGAAAGTATTGATTAGAATTTTTTAATATATGCCGTTTTTAAAAATTTATTTATCATTTATAAATATAACAGCCACTGACGTTATATTGCAGTTATTCAAAATAACTATTAATTCAATACAATAAAAAAAATAAAAAAATAATCAGTCCCGTAACAGGCCAAGAGGGGCAGATACTATAGAGGTATCTGATTCATGACCATACGGCACACAAGGGAGATAGTCTGGTCAGTACCATGCTCCGGCCGCCTGATTTTCCCCTTGGCTGCTTCGAATGCTATAGTCATTAGCACCCAAAGTACCCATTATTAAATTAATTAAAGGCTGGGTTGGCCTAGGAGTGGCCAGGGAGGCCGCATTCAACCCATGAGCGAAGACACTAGAAGAAAACATCTTTAGTGTTTGCTCCGGATTTGAACTCAGGTCCTCCAACGTATTAGTCCAGTGCTCTACCACTGAGCTAACCTCGCCCCTAATTCAATACAATAGTAAAATATTAATATCAATAAATCTAAACAACAAATAAAATACATAAATTTTAATATTATAAACATTCAATAAATGTCCGTATTTCGTGGTCGAGGGATGTGTAGGGGCGAATTTATGAATCGTCTGAGACCTGACTCTTGGAGAGAGAAGCTAAGGACAGCCCAGATCTCCTTGAAGCAGTTTGTAGATCAAGAGGAAGTCCGTTTGCCGTTTACCATTCTCCAAGGTCGTTTCCGGCTCGCTCCCTTCAACAGAACATTATTTATTAATATTTTCTCCGAATATTTAACAAAATATACAAAAAACCCAAAACTTCTTTTGATACTTCCTCTTTTCCAAATAGGACCAAAAAGGTATGGATATTAACAATGGGTTCCTAGATAGTGAAGGGAGTTATCTATCTTCCAATATATATATTTTTTTTATTTTTATTTCTTACGAGATACAATACACACACACACACACACACACACACACAAACAGACACACACACAAACACACACAATTGTTACTATTATTCTAAAATACAATAAGGGTGTACTACAACTTTACATAAGGGTGTCTCCTTCACCCTCGTTATTTAGGCTTGAAAACAACACAAGCCTAATTGCTGGGAGATCTAAGTTAATAAGATGTCCTCATCAGTCTTCAGAGTACCTCATGTCGAATATAAGAAGGCACAAAAATAATTAAATAAATCAAATGTAATAACAAACAAAAAATTACACTAAAAAATAAGCCTTACAAATCAGTTTATCTGATAATATAATGATATATAATACTATTATTATTATTATTTAAATTTTAATGTCCATTTATTATTAACTACGAATTTTAGGATGGGTTATCTATAGGTTACCGCCCTTTTCTAGCCAGAAATAGGGGTGATGCCTTTTTTTTTCGAAAGAAAAGCCACCACCCCTAGTGGGAATCGAACCCACGACCTTTGGCACGGAGTGTTAAGTGCTCACGCCTTAACCCTCACGGCCATCGGGTCTCCCTATAATATTATAAAACTGAAATTAATATAATAATTACAAATATAACCAGATAGATAAAAAAAAATAAAATAAAGGAAAAGAAACACTAACAATAAAAATGATAAATATAATAATAATAAGATAATGCAGCGTTCTGAACCCAAACACTTCACCAACTAGACTAGAGCACTCGATGGAGGTATTAACGTGGTGCAGTCAAATATATATATGTGTGTGTAATTAACTTATATTGTGTTATTAACTTAGTAAAAGAAGCGTTTACATACATCAATTGTTGTTGTAGTGGCTTAGCTATAACCATGGGGTTGTGATGGTCTCCAAACACGTTAATTTTGCTAGTCCTTAAGCTGATAGATGTGTGATCAACCATTCTGAGAACTTAGTCGCCAAATCATGGAGAGCCTAGAGAACCCTTAAATAATTCAGTTAAAAAGACTGGTCTATCATAGGCTCATACTGTTTGTTTGATTACTTATGGATGAAAATGATATTAGTTATTTGATAGAATCAGAAAACAAAGTAGTTTCATTCTTCTTTTATAAGCCACACAACTTGGAAATTGGAAGGAAATTCTAGTTAAAATAATGTAGGTGTAACCTTTGGAAAGCCGTACTTGTGGAATATAAGGTTCGGCTCCTTATTTGTCCCAGAAGATACGTTATTACAGCCAAAGGCTGAACAAGTGACGATGGTAATAGTCTGTGCTTATCCACCATACACTGTAAACGTATTTAATGCACTAAGGTGACCATGGACAAGTGATTTGCCTTACCATGATAACCTACATGTTATCGTGGTCTTCCTCCCTCTTCTAGGCAATATTTGGTGATGTAGGAGGCAGCCAAAGTGCAGCCAAAACGTCCAATATAGAATTATTGGTTATTATTATTTATTGATTGAAGATCTGACGTTTTTTTTTCTCGTAGTTGAACTAGTCAACAAATAAAACGTTCACTGGATAGTTTCACGAATTTTATTTTCCCTACAGGTTTAGCACCGTTTTCGTACCTCATCTCGGGAATATGATTTAAAAACAACTTTAGCCTCAACCTGAGAAGAAGAACCTTCCACCAATAGGTGGAATATATATATATATATATATATATATATATATATATATATATATATATATATATATATATATATATATACCCATACATACATACTTACAATTTTAAAGCATCGTATGATATTTAAAATGAATCTCTCTGAATTGCACCTAACTATCCAGTAAATCACCTTGTTATTTATAAATATATCTTATTATTCAGGTAGGTATCTTATTAGGCCACAAGTGCCTAGAGGCTAGATACTGTGCAAGTATCTATTCTGGCTTTACTCTATGGTACCAGCCAATGAGTATTTTTAAGGTAACGACGCACAGTGGTGCCGAGAGGGAAAAAACCTCCAAAACCGAAGGTGTTCAATCGCTTTTGAACTAACATTTTTTTTTTACCTAATTAGTTTTAGAATACTGCTGTAATATTGATTTTCCATTTTATTAATAGGTATGATCACAAAAAATCATTTTGTTGGCTGTTCTCACTGAATAAAAATCTCTCAGTTTTTAGTGAAAAGTAAAACAATATTTTATACCACTTATTTTATTCCTGAAAAATTGATATTACCCAGGAAGTCTCATGAGTATATGTAGTTTTAACCGCTAAAATGTACCATGAACTTGATGCATTTAGGTTGTGAAGATATCTGTAATGGAACTCAATTATCCGTAGTTTATTTGGTGTAGAAAAAAAAAGCGGTACTTAGCTATGCTCCCCGCATAGTTTTACCTAAAAGTACATGTTTTGAAGTTGCTTTCCTATAAATTTCATCACCTTACTCGGCCGTATGTGTGCACAGCCTAATAAAATGAAGCGATGCGATTATTTTATGAAAAATGAGTTTACTGTTACTATTTTCTGCAGAGAGTTGTTGAACACTTTGTGGTAGCAAGTAACTGAACTTTTTCAGTGGGATCTACAGGACATCTAGTGTAAAAATGTCAAAATCTATTCGTTATAGGCGAAAATTTTAATAAAGATAAATACGTCGAGACTAATTAACTGTATTACATTGTTTGTCAATTTATTTAACTCAGCGTTCAAAAATACATTTGGAAGGATACATATCTACCAACTGAGGAAAATGGGATTTTTTGAAATCGTATACTTGCTGTTTTTCACGGTTTCCGTGCTATAAAACCCGTTTACCTTCCGAAATAATGATTCTATCGAATTGGCAGTGGTTTCATTCGACACATCACTACAAAAGTACCTTAAAAACCACACCAAAATCAGAAAGATTCAAGTACCTACAGGTTTTTTCCCAACATCGGGCGTTTGGCACCACTGTGCGTCGCCTTTTGTGGCTGTATTAATGACCTTTGCTCCCTGCCCTAACTCTGGTGATCTATACTTTAGCCCATATCATTAACTAATGTAATATACAACTACTTTATATGAGTAGACGGGTGGACTGCGGTAGCTCCACAAACACAGGGAGTGTTTGTCTTAGGCTATCTAGCTTGGCTCCCGGCTCTGGGGAACTTCCTTCCATAAAGCAAAGTCAATATTGTCCCTTCCTCCAAGCTGTCTGTCCTTAAAGCTCGTCCTCTCGCCGATTAGTTGGAAACAGCTCGCAAGGGCCCATCACTCAATTTCTGCAAGTTGAGCAAGGATACATTCTCTAAAGGTCTAATCTCGCTAATAATATTTTCTCCATTTTTCATTGTCATTGCCTTCTTTTTTGGTTAATTCGCATTATTGTATGACTATTGGAATATTCCTCTGATTGTTATGCTCTCTCTTTTTCTCACCCCCCTGCCCACCCCTTGTTCAATTTTACAATAAAAAATAATCAAAAATGAGTAATCACGAGGAAGAAACGTTCCGTTAAATTCAGTTCAGAGCGCCGTAAGACTCTAATACGCAGGCTACGTTCTTGCTTATAACGGTAAAATTGTTTCCTGTGTATCCATCAGCAGTGCATCCGGGTCTTTTCTTTTAAATACCCGCCAATGATATTATAAATAACTATTACATAAAAATGATATTAATAAATGTGGGGTATCCCAGTGGTCTAGTGACCAACGCCTTGGATACTCATGCGAGAGATGGTGGTTCGATTCCCACCTGGAGCAGAGATTTTTCTCACTTCAGGGTCCGTTGAGAAAACTCCCAGCTAGTACCGAGGGTGTTGGTGCTAACGGACCAGATGTCGGTCCGCCGTAAAAAAAAAAATAAATAAAAAAATAAATAAAAATAAATATGCATAAAAACGGATGAGCAACGCATTTCCTAAAGATCACTTCCGTCTAGAATGAATAATTCCTATTTCTTGTTATACTGAAACTTATCATAAATAAATCGGTTAACTTAAACCGATAACTTAAATAACTTAAACCGTCCCATTTATAACACTACGGTCATTTACGTTGGTTTAAACTATAATGTACCTGTTAATACCCAAAAAACTTGTAACTAAATCACTCACGGAGATAAAACGAAAAAACATCCGAGCAACTACATGTACAATGAATTTGCTGAGTAAATATTCAAAGGATGAGATGTTTGCGGCTTGAGATCAATTATATTTTTTTGTAGGTAATTATTTTCGTTCTAATTTGTATAATGCTAATTATGTTAATTAAGCACTATGATATGGATAGAGACTAATCCCTAGAACGAGGTTTAATCCTAATTTACATGTGGGATATTAGCCTTAATCAGGAATCGATCCTGGTTAGGGTTCTGCCTTCCCGGGATTCTTGTTCTAAATTACATAGGCTAAAGGATATAAATAATAGCATGGCTTTACCTCCAGTCCTCTCCCCCGGGAATAAAATACCCCTTCTATTGGAATTTTGGAATATTTCCAATAATTAAATAGTTAAATTTAATATTTTATTTGCTCTTAGTCATTTATATAAAGTCCGAAGTAAAGTATTAATTACTCTGTAAATTTAGATACCTTTATAGTCCGTCGGCCCGTGACATTTTATGCAACGATTTTTAAGATTCTTCATTTTTTCACTATTGATTGTACAAGTCTTAACTAGAACAGTGCCACTTGTCAGCTGGCTAGGTAGCGGTGGGTTTGGCTGCGGGGGCGTTGCAAACTTCGGAAAAATATGAAAATGTGAAACGATTTTAAGATTCATGAAATTTCTTGGAGAGACACCTTATATTATACAATAATCATTGGCACTTGTCAGCTGGCCGGCCAGCGGTGGACTGCTTGTCAGCTGGGGGTCTAAACTTGGCAAAAATACGAAATTCTGAAACGATTTTAAGATTGCTGAAATTTTGGTGGTTAATTGTATTTGTAGTGAGATTAACGAAAGACATAGTCAGCTGCTCATATCTTGGTGGAAAACTTGTCAGCTGGGGGGGTATAAGCGCTGAGCACATGGCGCGCGCTCCGCTTTATACCGCCAGCTGACAACATTTCCACCCACATATAAGCAGCTGACAATTTGTTTTGTCAATCTTATTACGAATACTACCTACTAACAAAATTTCAGGAATCTTAATATAGTTTTTGACTATTTAATAGCGAAAGCATGCTTATATTGATTACAACTTCTGAATATATTGATTGTAAATGAATATTTTTATTATCAACGTTAAAATATATTATGTATTTGCATTAAGGTAAGATGAAAAAATATATCATTTATTTTTATAAAATACATAGCACATAAAAAATGTTTGCCTGTGAATGCGTGAAAATCAGGCAACGCTTGGCACAGTGTTTCGCCTTGGGTTAAAAATAAGTTATTATTACCTAAATAGTTTGGTTTGTTCACGTTCCCATATTCATCCAAATTTTAACATCTAATGGCAAACAATTACCTCCAGTAGTTGAAATGATTGTTCGAGATCAGTAATTCACTGAAGATATTAAAATTATTCATTTTCTTTGCTTTATTAATGTTTCATCATTTTTTCAATACCAATAATTAGTATTTTCACATGAGAGACAGCAGGATGACCTCACAAACACTACAAATATCGAAAGTAATGATTCTGAAGGTGAAGAGTCAGACTTTCTTTTTATTTAAAAGTTTCATTAGGTAACTATTATTATTATAAATAAATTATATAATAATTTTTACAGTATTTTATACAAATAAATAATATATTTTTTCATCATACCTTAATACAAATCTATACAAATAATACAATTCTAACGGATCGCTGTCTGTTTCTGGAAGATGGTGAAAAATACTATTGGGGACCTTTATCAATGCAATAGTACCCAAAACAATGATTTTTAAAATTTTTGCCTGCTTGTCTGTTTATATGTGCGCGCTAATCTCAGAAACGGCTTATCCGATTTAGTTGCAGTATTCACTAATATATTGTGGTACGTTTCACTTAATATTTAGTGTATGTTTCATGCGAATCGGTACATAAATAAAAAAGTTATGCCAATGTAAAGAATCACGTCCAACATTTCATGAACTATCGTTAATTCGATACACACCAGAGGATTTTTTTTTAACGAAACTTTGTATATAGTATTCTCTTAGCAAATGATTTAACGAGTTCCTTAACCAGAAAAATTGGTTCATCTGGAGGAGGGGTTTACTCCGGACCCAAAGTCGCTCGGACGAAACTCGATATTCGTTTGTGGAAATATTAATAGAAAAATATGTTGTAAAAATAAAGTAAATCGGTTTATTAGGAGGGGGGTTTATTCTGGACCCGATTTACCAACTTAGCACTACTAGCCGTAATCTATCTTCACATATAATAAAATTCTAACGGATCGCTGTTTGTACATGCAAGATATATGAGTAAAAATACTATTGGGGGCCTTTATCAATGCAATTGTACCCAAAACAATGATTTATAGAATTGTTGTCTGTTTGTCTGTATGTTTGCTGTGTCAGACACTCTATACACACTCCTTAAGAGGTCTAGAGCTTCTTTTAGCAATCCTAGCAGCCTGTATGGTTGATCCCCGATGGCTATACCTCTAATATCGAGTAGGTATAAATCTACTGTAATGTAGATTGAAAAAAAAAAATACCTATACGACGATGTTTAAAATCTAAAATAAACAAACAAGAACCTTCAAGTTTAACTCCTCTGGATTACGGATGGGATATTGAAGATAATATATAAACCTGTAAATGGTTTGACGGCGAACAATTCCGTCGAGTAGTTGATATGATTATTCGAGATCAGCAATTCACTGAAGATATTAAAACTATTTATTTTCTATGCTTTATTAACGATTAATCATTTCATCAATAACAATAATTAGTATTTTCAGCTCAAAGACACCAAGAAGAGGATGACCGCACAATTACTGCGGGGGGGGGGGGGGGGGGGTTGATGATTCTGAAGGTGCAGAGTCAGAATCAGAAAACGATTGACTTTCTTTCTATTATTATATTATTAAGTGTCTTTAGTATACTATTATTATTATTATGATTAATTGTATAATACTTTTTTATTACCAATACAGTATTTTATACAAATAATTGACATATTTTTTCATCTTACCTTAATGCAAATACATAATATATTTTAACGTTGATAATAAAAATATTCATTTACAATCAATATATTCAGAAGTTGTAATCAATATAAGCATGTTTTCGCTATTAAATAGTCAAAAACTATATTAAGATTCCTGAAATTTTGTTAGTAGGTAGTATTCGTAATAAGATTGACAAAACAAATTGTCAGCTGCTTATATGTGGGTGGAAATGTTGTCAGCTGGCGGTATAAAGCGGAGCGCGCGCCATGTGCTCAGCGCTTATACCCCCCCAGCTGACAAGTTTTCCACCAAGATATGAGCAGCTGACAATGTCTTTCGTTAATCTCACTACAAATACAATTAACCACCAAAATTTCAGCAATCTTAAAATCGTTTCAGAATTTCGTATTTTTGCCAAGTTTAGACCCCCAGCTGACAAGCAGTCCACCGCTGGCCGGCCAGCTGACAAGTGCCAATGATTATTGTATAATATAAGGTGTCTCTCCAAGAAATTTCATGAATCTTAAAATCGTTTCACATTTTCATATTTTTCCGAAGTTTGCAACGCCCCCGCAGCCAAACCCACCGCTACCTAGCCAGCTGACAAGTGGCACTGTTCTAGTTAAGACTTGTACAATAAATAGTGAAAAAATGAAGAATCTTAAAAATCGTTGCATAAAATGTACACGGGCCGACGGACTATTAGTCTTGGTTAAGTACTTTAAATTGATTAAATAAACATCTATATTCGCTCGGGGTAAATAAAAGTTTTCCTTTTTCGGGATTATTTTTTGAACCCAATTCTAACTGTTCTTTTAAGCAAATTCATATGAATATTAATTTTTAGATGTTATCTTGTTCCTTTTTTAGATAAAAATCTTTTTGCAGATTTTCAATAATTTTAGACATTTTTTTAACGATTTAATGCCCATCTTTTTAATTTATAAAATTAATATATGATAAAGATTTTATAAATAGCCTCCCGCTCTTAGGCGAAGAAATATTTATAGACTCCATGGGTATCATCAACCAACCAACACACACACGCACACATACACACACACACACACACATATATATATATATATATATATATATATATATATATATATATATATATATATGTGTGTGTGTGTGTGTGTGTGTGTTGTGCTTCCCTGGTGCTTTGTTTGTATGTATACGGCTTAAAATCTACATTGGCCAATCAAAATACGAAAACGAAGGAAATATACAATTTACAAATCTCCAGGTGTAACAGACCCTGTAAAACTAAGAATACTGATCAAGATTTTTAACCGTGGATTAATTGTTCAGTTGTGTGCTTAGCAATCCCTCTTGTCATTTGGGCAGCCTCGCTTTAATTTTAATTCTATTATTGGAACCGTGCCAAAACGAAGAGCCATAGCATTGGCATCTTGGGGTTATGTTCTTAGGAAAATACGGATGCCATGAAGTCCCATTGTCCAGGTCGATGAAGACTCACAAGAGTCATAGCTCCTCACTAACTCACCAAGGTCTTTATTTAACTATAAGAGGTCCACAGCAATGGTGATCTGACCTAAAATAATTTCTATAAAATATAAGAAATAAAATAATAAATTATAAACCAATGATCAGTAACAAAGCTAAAAATATAAAGAACATGGAGAATGAATAATAAAAGAAAAAGAAATAATAAAGTAATATATAATGAATTAATAAAAATAATAAAATAAATAAATAGAGAATTAAACGTATAATTTTAATGGTAACAATAAACAGTAATCATTATGATATTTTTGGAGTTTAAATCTGTGGTATATTATCCTGAAATAAGAAACTGTGACTTGGGAGTTATGTGTTGTATTCCTATATTTTATTATATCTGTTTGTGGTGTTTAAGTAGGTCAGTATGGTATCAATGGGGCTTTAGAATAAACTTGAAATATTTGATATTTGTTTATTTTAACCCAACCATGGAATTTGCATCTAACAGGATTTATTTGCCGCGCTTGTAAGTACATGTACTTAAGTTTTTTTTAGAGTACATGTTTCTTTAAAAAAAATAAATAAATAATCAAATGCGAATTCATGGTTTACTATTCATTAACGAAAACATAGTTTAAGATGTCACCTTTCGTGGGGAAAAGTGATTTTTTTCTTATATTTCGATAAAAAGTGTAAGTACCTTAAATTTGTAGTTTGTGAACATCAGTCAATTTGGGGTTTTCAGTCAGTCACACATCGATGTCATGGTCCCTCAAATTCTTTTAGAAATAAAAAACTTTGCATGGCATGCTCAATGGAGTTGTGCTTAGAATGTTGTAATGCGTATTATGCTTATTGTTAGCAAAGGTAGATTTAGTCAAGTGTTCGCTTATGGTAGGTATCATAATAAAACTACAATTTTAAGTATACCTGCCTTCGCATTCTTTCATCAATGATTATTGTTTGTATTCTGCAATGCATATGTTATGAATTGCAATTATAGCCTTATGGTAGGTATCATAATAAAACTACAATTTTAAGTATACCTGCCTTCGCATTCTTTCATCAATGATTATTGTTTGTATTCTGCATATGTTATGAATTGCAATTATAGTCTTATGCCGGTTGAATATGAAGATAGATTATGCTCAGATATTGATGAGGTTGGCTCATATCATTGTGTTTAATGATTTATGTTGAAGCATCATTCTGACCATTCCATGAGATACCAGTGATTGTTACTATGCTGTTCCATCGTGTGATATCTGGCGATATATCGCCTATTCCAGGTCATATACCTGTCTCGCTTGATGATTTATCCCCGTATATCATATCCGCGTGCTTTTACTATATATTGGAAGTTTTTCATCCATTAATAAGCATAGATTCCTATTTTATTTTGGAATTAATGAAACTGAATGATAACGTAGCAGATCTTATCTATTTACGTTCCCCTGCAAGGTACAACAGCATCACGTAAGAGACTAAATAAGAGAAATGATTGATTATGCAAAGTAGCTATTTGACGAAAATAGACTCGCAGGAACTGTGCCATCTTACATTCTTTCCCTGTAATACTTTTATTTGGCGAGATTTGGAAACCTTAGAGCAGAAACTCTAAAAATTCAACCACTTCAGAAATTTTTAACACACTTCCCTGGTGCTTAGATATATGTTGGTCAGACTTTCGAACTGTTTACGTACGTCAATTTCTTTCCCGTTTTTGAGATATTTAGGAAAATATACGAAAGTCCAATAATATCAGTCGACAAAATATTTTTGAATACTTCATCTATTCGATAAGTAACCAACATATATTAATCTATGTTTGGATAATTTTGTCTTATTTCTCTAAAATGTTTAACGATTAATCCTCTTAAAGGTGGATTTTTAAACTTCTCACAAAAATACTAATAAATAATGTACTCGGAAGGCTATAAAAGCAAACCCGTAAGCACTGCAACTAATTTTTAGCCAGATTGGCCAAACAAAACATTGTTCTGCAGGTTAACGAACAAGATCTTTCGTTTTAGTCAATTGTATTTTTATACAAAATTTCACTGAAATAAAACCATTTTTGTGGAATGTAGAGTGCGAACTGATATATATATATATATATATATATATATATATATATATATATATATATATATATATATATACTATGCATGGCACATCTACTATATATTTGTCGAATGACAAATACTCACTCACTCACTGACCTATCATCACCCAGCCCAAACCACTTTACAGAAAAATTTGAAATTTTGCTTGGACACTCCTTTTCTGGCGTAAACACTCTCTAAGAAAAGAATTGCGCAAAATTCCATCTAAGTTTCTAATTTCAAAGTTTAAATAAATGTATCCTCAATAATTATTAAGGGTTGGGAAAATGATTTCTCTAATATATTAGTTCTAGTTGTGTAAATTTCCATTCTATTTAGATGGAGTAAATAGCTATTTCATCGGACACTGGCTGCGATGACTTTATACTCCTTCGTACCTGCCATTATTAATAATTAAAAATCTTAGAAATCTTATGATTGCATTCTCTACAAACATTCATAACTCCGAGTTCCAACTTCCCCCTCAACTAACAGTTAAGTTAGTTAAGAACCCCTATTCACTAAAACATCAAAACTACTTCAATTCGCTTATAGAAATATTTGTTTGCAACTTTAATCCCGTTTATTCTTTGTTGTCTTTACAATTTTATTTGTATACAGTTCCAATTTACTCGTTATTTCTCTTTCATTAGTCATACTATTCATGAACAAAACTTTGTGTTGACTAATAAGGTTTGTTCTCTAACGAAGAGAAATTGAGCGCATCGAAATAATTGAAACTATTTTTTTACCTTGTAATAATATATGTAACCTCTGCAGGATGTAAACCTTAGCTATGTCTCCTTATAAAATATTTTAAATCGGTATAGTAAAACCAACTCCTACGCAACAAAAAATCACATTAGGAGTTCAAAGAGCCACACTGTATGGGATGAACGATCAATTTTAAGAAAATCACATGCAAAACCACGGCCGATTGCGCCAAAACTTGCGACTAAAATCTCGAGGAACATCTGGCGGACATGTATAACAGTAAAGTACATGGCCTCAGGAAAAATTAATTACGCGGCCGAAGAACATTTTAGTAAATAAAGTTAACAAATAGAAAATACTTTGCTATTCAAAACAATGTGTTGACCATCCTGCTGAATACTGGCAGTGGATTTAATTTATTCATGGGTGCAAAATAGATGTGTTTAGCCAAAGAGGTTAATAAAATGTGCGAAGGAGAGCGAATCTCAAACCTCGGGGCTTGGCGTCTACAGTCAAATATTAGTAAGGGTCATTTCACTAAAAGACATTGAAGGGATTATGAACAACTAGAAATCTAAACATATTCTCAAAGAGTGCCTTCCAATCTGTCTCTAGAAGCTGATTAAGAAGCAAATGCACTTGCTACTCAGGACAGTGATCCGAAAAACCATTGTGGTAATCTATATGGTTGAGGTACACTGCCCCAATATGGATGGAAACTCCACCAAAAAGTCTGGACCTGAATCGGATAGGAAAAAATGAGTGCAGTCAAGTCAGAACTTTAAATAACTTAAAAGTGAGATTCAAGATGAGTTTGAAGATATTTATCCTGAAACTACTCATTGTAAACCATACAGGTGGCCCTACCAAATATTAATTTATCCTGAAACTACTCATTGTAAACCATACAGGTGGCCCTACCAAATATTAATTTATCCTGAAACTACTCATTGTAAACCATACAGGTGGCCCTACCAAATATTAATTTATCCTGAAACTACTCATTGTAAACCATACAGGTGGTCCTACCAAATATTAATTTATCCTTTTTTTAAAAAACAAAAACATAACATAACAATAATTATCTAATGTAAAAATCATTCATGGGTGTTCCAATATTTTTTACACTGGCTGTAGAGCTCTTTTGATAAATTGACTATAATGTCAATTTCGAATTTTATTTAATGACCTTCTGCCCACATATGAACAATTGATAAGATTTGGTTAGTATTTATTTTAATATAACATTTATTGTAATACGATAGATATAGCATGACGAATCCTTTGAGCAACTAAGTACTCACTGCAAGAAGGATCATCAGTGAAGTATTTATTAATATATATTATTTTTTTTATGAATATATTATTTATTTATTATTATTCACTGTACCTGTCTTGGAGAAATGTGTTCTTTTATATAGTTCTAAGTGTAGTTATATCGAATATGAGTTGAAGCACTAGTGTTTATATATTTTGCCCAACATTCTAAAACAGTTTAAAATTTCACTGTTTACTGTTATTTTGTCAAAATTGTGTCTATAAAAAACTGCTCATATTATATAATTTTTGCCATTTAAATTTTAGTGGTGGAAAGCTGCTCGATAAATATTTTCTTCTGAACTCTTTTTTCCCCTTCGCCGAAAAACTGGACTCTAAATTCTCCGTAATAATTTTTAAACTGTGTTTTACACTTTATTATTTATGTTACATAATACAGTTCGGATCCACCAGAGTAAGTAATTTCCATTTGGCGTAAGTCAGGGGGCACCTGATTCTCTGCCCAACACAAGAGGTGGATTGTGTTGACAGGAACAATAGGTATTGTATCTTTCGGCTTCCTCATTAGCTTGATTAAAGAAATAATTATTAGTTAGAAAGGATGAGAAGGTAAGAGGAAGGACAGTTACAAAGATATAATGGGCTGGAAATTATTAAAGAATCTGCTTCATGCTTAGCGGTTTACAGAGGAATACGAATATGAATATTTAACTCTCTTTTTTTTTCTTTTCTTTTCTTTTTTTTTCTTTTTTTTTTTTGTAGAGCACAGATTATAAAGGTAGGCTTTTCATTTTATAAACGTTTTATAAAGTGGGCTCGTAAATGCAATAAATAAATAAAAATAATGTTAAAATAGTAAGACTGGTCAATATATTTCACTTCTGGAGACTATCGGTGATTAGTAATTACACTTTTTCACCCAATCCCTAGAAGTCGTCTTTTAATAGTAACTTCTTTGGTAATATTAATTTTCCTGACCAATGGTTTATGTACTGAAGTTTCCCTGGAGTCCTCGAGGGTGGAATAAATTATAATAAATTGAAGAAGCCCCCTGAATAAGTAAATTTACTCTGCTTAAATTACTCCCTATCTCCTGTATGGTTAAACGGTGTTAAGCGACAGCTCTTTATAGGTCCTTTCTCCTGAAATATAGGCCATAGTCGTAGAAACTTTCAAACTTATTCTTGGCAAACTTCCTCCACTTTTAAAGCCCTCAAGTGCCATTATAAATGTAAGGAGAAGTTAAGGCTATTAATAAACTAAAGACGCTTTGGACATTTTCTATGTTAAGCAGGGATATAAACTTGGTTTATGAAATGGTATACTTCATCCTGGTCATAACGTGTACCTGCTCTAAAAATTGTATAAGTAATTGGTAACAGCTTATTAAGTCTTCAATTGTTTTGTATTTTATATTACATTTTTGTTATGGAAACGTTTCGGCTGTAAGCCATTTTCAATCCAATTGTCTGTATGATTTTGCATTATTTTTTTATTTGTACATTATAATCTTTAGATTATGTGCTTGTAAATTTGATATTATTTAGTTTGAGGAGGAAATTTCATTTTTTTTTTAAATTGTATGGTTCGTGTCTCAATCATTACATATTATTTTATATATTTGAGTCTGCTTCTGTAAAGAGGTCTAGATGTGCAAGACAATTGAAGACTTAATAAGCTGTTACCAACTACCTAGAACATCTTAGTTTTCAACTTAGGTTCTACAACATATAATTGTATTTCTAATTATTCTGATGAATGAACTTTGATCTGTAAAAAGTCAAATGGCTACGAAAATGAAGACGGTCACATCTACAGGCAAAAATATATATTGGACGTTTTGACTGCACTTTGGCAGCCTACTTAAGCTCTAAAAATGCCTAGAAGAGGGAGGAAGACCATGATATCATTTAGGTTATCATGGTTACCTGATCAACACTTAACCATGGTCACCTAGGCAGCCTTCTTCTACCTTCACCTAGGCATTTATAGAGCTGAAGAAGGCTGCCGGACAGTCCAATATAGATTTTCGCTTATTTATCTTTCAAACTTGAAGTTATTGTAAAATGTAAACAGTGATCGTCTCCAAAGCGATAGAGTATGCGTGTCCCTCCATAAAAATTCTGCGTCCTTTTTTTTTTTTTTTTTAGAAAAACTTTCTTGACATTTTTAAATAAAGGTTTTGGGAATAAAAATTATTTTAAAATTTTTAGCTAAAAAGTCTAACTTATAAAAATTAAGTATCAGTATTTATTCTTAAAAATAAAATATAAATCCCAAACTGAGTATGTTTGGACGATTTATCAATAAAAACTCAGAATTTTGTATTTAAAAAACTGAATAAAAGCAGGAGAAAAAAAATTACCTCTTGTTTAGTATAAAATAGGTAGTTAATGATCCTGTAAATAATTGTAATCTGGGCTAAGAAGGTATAGATGGTCGGGGTTCGGTCATATTTTGAAAAAAAATACATTTCATAATTAAAATTAGTTATATTTCTGCCAATGTTTTGCCTGGAGTTGCAAGCCTTCTTCAAGAATATGGAGGAGAGGAAGAATAGTTCCGTTATCATGGAGGCTTCATTTCTAAGTACCCTCAGAACTCATTTTAGTTATTTCAATGTAGTTTTATTCAACACATGATCAAACTCCGATCATCTATGTCTTCAATCTCAACAACGGTCGAGTATCCCTCCACAATGAACAAGTATTTATTAGTAACAATTGAAAAAATAAACAGTTTTCATCAAAGTTATAAATGTTAAAATAAAAATTCATAAAAATGTGTTGATACTCTGATTTATTAATTAAATTGTATTTAATATAAATCACTCACTAGATATTTAAAAAAATACTACATTAATTTAAATTTGTACAATTCAATTACATACATTTAAATATAATTTATATTTTTATTTTCTGAAATAAAAATAAAAATTCGGATCAATTCTGGAAAAAATAAAAATACACTGCTATTTTCAATCCCTGCTTAAAAGGTCTTGGGAATTCTATAATGGATTTTTTTTTCTCTCGAATTAATATCTGCTTCAATATTTTTCTTCTAACAAACGCCGTGCAATGGCGAAGCTTGGCTTATTACGAAGCCGGAGTACGTGTTACTGATAGCGGAATAAAGAATGGCGCTCTTCAAGTCGATAACGGACCTTACTGCTTTAGCGGTCACGTGACAAAGCAAGCTTTGAACTTTAATTATTATATCTAAATTAGATAAGCCACACTTTGACAGTGTTTTAGTTTTATCAGCAACCTTTAAATATATTATAAACCCTTAACACGTTATATAGTTTCCACCAACATGAATATATGTCTCTGTTTTTGTTTTTTTTTACCATTTTTGCCATTAGTTCGGACTGTAAGCAGTCTCTTAAGTTATTAAAAAACTTTGGCTGTTCTGTTTCATAAAATGAATTTAGAATTTATTTTATGTGTTATGTCGCCATAGAATATGAGCTACTATTTTTTTTAGTTCTTTAATTACGGTTTCTTTTTGTTGACTGTTTCATTTATTTATTTTTGACCAAGATTTAACTTATATTTTATAACAATTGCTATATTAAATTAATTGATTTAATTTAAATTGCATTATTAACATGTGATTCTAATGTCACCTAGTGATTACATGTTCTAATTTAATTAATTTTTTTTGCTTATACACAAATGACCAAATACGTTAACTGTTAAAAATATTATAATTGAGAACATATGTTTGTATTTAAAAATGAATTTGCGTTAAGGAAGTGAAAAATACCCGAAAAGTGTTGTTTTTAGACTTTTTCAGGCAATTTTTCTCTCCGTAAGAACCATCCTCTTACTTCTAGGGATATTATAAAAAAAGAATTAGCGAAATCGGTTCAGTTCTTCTCGAGATTTGCGCTTACCAACACATTTAGCGATTCATTTTTATATAATAGATTAATCTATTCTAATAAATCACATGTATTAAATAATTATGGCTCAGGGGCTCAGAAATCTTTAATATTTGACATAATTGTTTCAAGAAAATCTTCTCCATCATGCCGCTTTCCCCACAACCACTCACATAAATAAGAATATAAATGCTGTCTGTAAAAGTCCCTTTACAACTGTGTGGGAAAATGCAGAAAATGTTAACTTTTACAAATGTCAAGAAACATGTATATTTGTATTAACGTATAGTATTAATTATGTTAAAGCTGTTAAGCTGAGCTAACTAAAATAAATAAATTACTAAAAGTCCCTTTTCTTGATATATTTTTAAAGCAATTGTTTCATCATTTTTAATGTATAAACACAAACCAAATGCATTCATTTTAAAAATAATACTGAGAGCAATCAGATATGTTGTCGATTGAACGTTATAATCACAGAATACCATATGGTTATAGCAGTAACCGTCTCTCTAGATAAAAATCATGCTTTGGAGCTATGTAAAAAAGACCCGAAAAAACTATTACCTCATTATTGGTTTATAGTACCTCTATGCGTTACTATTCAACTTATTAATTGTTGATTTCATGAAGTAACCTAGAATACTTTTTTTCTGTACTTTTATTGTAAAACGTGTATACAATAAATTACCAAAATTCTTGGCCCTTGCAATCTGTATAAAAAATAAATCGACCAATTTTCAATTAGAAACCAAATTGACTTAGTACATTATTGAACCCTGAACAGCATAGATAGATTCTAATAGATAACAGCCAGGAGTGACCCAACTATTATAATAATTACCCTAGTGTTTACGATTTTCTATTCACTCGAAAGCTGCGTCACGACACAAATAGATCTCCGTTATGGGTGATAGAAACAATTAGACGAACTCTCTTAATTGCACTACAAACTCTCATATGGACTCAATATTTCAAAATCACATTTTTTTTTTTTTTTATTTATTTATTTATTTTTTTTAAATTTAATTCCTTGAAAAGGTTTGCGAGTAGAATGTAATTAGTCGTTAGCCTAATAAAGTACCTACAAAACATTTGTTGACGCAAATTTTGAAAGTACCGCATCTGTTGGAGAAAATGGCACTTGAAGCTTAGGAGCTTTCCAAGTCCCATCAGAGATAATTTTTATATGAAACTCACAATGATGTGGCGAATGTTTTCCTGTTGGAATAACATTAGAAGCCTTTTGTATTGCAGGTCACTCTTCTTTCATTAGCTCTATTCTATAATTAATTGTATGTTGCTTCTAAAGGGAAAGAGTTTTGAATAATAAAAGATTGTGCAATGTGAAATCTGAGAGAAATTTATAGAAGGGAAGGGTAAGAAGAAAAAGTTCGAGTTAAATAAAGGAGTGTGTGTAATTTGAGGCATGCATGTTGTGAAGAAAGTTCAGCTATAACTGTAGCAGATGGGCTGAATTCTACGAGCCAACTCTCTCTTACTCCTACCTCATAAATCCTCTCTTTCTAGACATTTCATTTTAAGGAAATTCTACATTTTTTACTTTAAGATGTTAAAGATTTATGTGCAAATTCTTTCCTGATCCCGAGGATTTTTTCAAAAAATGTTCTATATTTGTGTTATTGATATCTTAACTTTTTATTGCAACGAAGTAATTTGTTCTTTAAAGGCCAATGTATGAAGAAAGCTAGAAATCATAAATTAAGATACAAACATGCAAAAATTGGTAAGAAAACACCTTATAAATAGGATTACACATAATTTTTAACAAAATTCAATTTCCAAAAGAAAAGTGAAATCGAAAGGGGACAAAACAGTAAGTAAGAAATTCAAAGGAAAAAATCCAACCGAATAAAAAAGTTATATTTTAATTATTACTTCCTGACATTTTAGAATATTCCCGGTGCTGCCCGGTGACACGCTAAGAAAGTCCGAGACGCAGGAGCTGCGTTATCTCAGCGCGTTTACATAACAGTTTAATCTGTAGTACCATTTGGCAAGCTTGGGATATTTATAAATTTATTTTATTTCATGAGTTCCACAACATTGGCGACAAACTTATTTCTCTTATCTTTTTGCATGAAAAAGTTTCATGTGTAGGAGAAGATCAAAGAAAAAAATTCTAAATGAATATAACAGTAAATTTATTAAAATAGCTCTCATGGCATCATCTGATGCTTCTTCAGGAGCCTAAAAACTAAATACAGCCTAATAGAACGTAGACGACGTTGAGGCCTGGCTATTGTAGCGGAAGGTTCGGCTATATAAGATTAGGCTTGGCTATATTTAGGCTAGGCTATTTTTAGGTTAGGCTATATTTATTGTTTAGGCCCCTGATTTTTTAGGCATCAGATCATGCGAAAGTATAGGGAAATTTTAATAAATTGACTATTATTTCAATTTCGAATTTTATTCTATGACCTTCTGCCTACATATAAAAAATAGTAGAGATATGGGTCACTACTTATTTTATTGTTATTTTTAAAAAATAAAGGATAACTAAACAACTAAAAGCTAAAAAAAACGCGGAGAAGAAGATAAAGTAAAAAATAAATAATAATAATTGAATTAAAAATATGAAATTGAAATGGGGGTTTTGAAAGTTCCATGAATTGTTAACTGTTTATTGCATAAATGTGTGCTTTTCAAATAGTATGTATAGATGCGTAGACTACCTTCCGCCATTAGGTTTTGCGGTATATTGAAGTTAATGAGTTTTCTGAAGTTAATATTTGTTCAAAGGTCAGTGTCTAATGGCAGTATTCACAAGTTGGTATGTCTTTTCTTTCTAGTAAATACGTATGGATAAGTAGGAAGTGTTCAATTTATGGAATAGAAGAAGTTAATATATTGTTTTGATGCCTCTATTTTTCTGGGAAAGGTCCATTAATAACTCCTGAAACGTCTGAAAACTGTATTTTTTTTTTATTTTTATTATTTTTTTTTATATCCTTTTGAAGGGTGTATTCCACCGCGTGCCATCTTTAATAGGAAATCACTCACCGCGCCTCCTCGTCCTTCAGTTACCGCCGTGTTATCTATAGATTGACACTTTTCCTAAACATCCATGGTACAGATTGTAATCTTTCCAACGAGCCCTGGAACGAAAAGGCTCATCCTGCTGTAGACGGGACTGGAACCACCATCTCCCGCATGAGACTACTAGACGTTAGCCATGCGACCGCTTGGAGACCCTCCTTCCAAATCGCCTACATTTCCTGTTAGTAAATCAAGTGATGTAATACCCATCCAAGGCTAATCTATTCTTTATCAAATGACGGATCTAAGCGTTAACTTGCCCCTTAAGGAAGGCTGTTCGCATCAAAGAGAGAGTAGATTGGGATGACCCTTTGAAAGGGTTTCATGCATTGTAACTAGTTGCTCCAACATCCACTCCCTCAATCAGCCATCTATGTAATATATGCATTTACCCTTCTCACATACTCAGGTTCTAGTGCCATCGCCTTAACGTAATAATGATATTCTAAATGAAGTCATTTAGACTCTGAGAACAGTCAAACCCGACCAATCAACATGCCAAGTTTACAACGCTACTAATTACTCTTTCGCGGGTTACTACTTATTCCTGAAGGCAGTGCTATAAACTACAACCTTTACAATTAAACAAAAATATTTCGACTGCACTTGTACTATGTTACTATTTTTGTCAAATACTTAATTTATTCTCGCCTAGGGGTGAAAGTTCAGTCAACGTTCCAAATCATATTTATTTATGAATTAATAAGTGATCGCCACTACAGCGATTTCATTCCTTCAAGATGGTACCTGTATGTTCTAACCACCCAGCATTGTCATCAAAATTTTATTATCTTATTCTCACAAACAGAGGTATGTAAATGTTTGTAATATGCCTGAAAGCCAATGGTTATTCAGCATATATCTTCACATGAGATTTCATAGTTAATTGCTGTGTAAGTAGGAGAATATTTTGTTTATGTACTGGCTGTTGTCTCTCAACAATTCTTTCATGTCATGTGGAATATTTAGTTTGTGTCGTCTTCTGCATTACGTAAGTAGGTGTTTTACGGTAATGTTTCTATATTTCTAAAGTACAGAATGTGAAAAAACGCATTTTCTATTTTCAATCTTTCTGTTGGACTGATGTACGGAAAACTCTGGAATACAAGTTCACTCAGTGAAAGGGGAAGGTAACCACAGCCAAAAGGTCGAATCTGCCAACTATGTGACTGTCCAAAAGCAAAGTAATAAATAAAGTTTTTCCACTTTGGAAAGTGGTGATTTTCACATTCGATACTTTGCGTTTGTAACGACGATATCGTCCCTACCATCTCAAACTATTGAATATGCAAATAGGACCAAACTAGCGAACGAAAATATTCTATCCATTGACGAAGTAATGTATTGAAAAATGGTCTTATTCGAAACTTTATTTCATGCATTAAAGGCTATTCTAATTTAGAATAGCCTTAAATTTAGAATTTCTAAAGGGGTCCACAATCCGAGAGCAAAGTCTCGAATCTGAAAAACGTGATTTTCCATATTCGATAGTTTGACATGTTAAATCTCGTTATGAGTTGTTCGTGTGGCCAATTGGGTGTTGAGCAAGTACATTTTCTTCTCGTGTGTTGTCTCGGTAGCTGGTGTCCACTCCTGAGTAGTAGTTTTGATTGTAGGTAATTTATTGTCGGTTAGTCGATTCAGCCTTTCTTGTCAATAATTTAAAATATTTTGTTTGATTGCACCGGTCAAGTCGTAGTGTGTGATTGATAGGTTGAGCTCAAGTTGTCTTGTGAATCTAGCAGTTTAGCACGTGAATATCTACTAGGGAGCTTTTTCCTAAACGTTCCGAATCAGAATCGTCTAGCCATTCTCCGGCAAAATAGCGCCTATATTCACATCTAAGCGTCGTGTTAATTTATTTTGACTATATTCAGTATTTGTGATATCATGTGTGTCGAGTGCTTTCCACCAACTTATTATTAAGATATATTTTTAGAATGGAATCTTCGTTAAACGAACTGTCTTTCATAGCATTACTATTGGACGAAGAAAAGAAATATAGAAGAGAAAAAGAAAATGCGCACGGATAAAATAGGATAATTTAGAACGTTATTTAAAGAATTGAACAACGCTGAAACTAAGTTTAAAACATTTAATCCTCCAATTTCCTTCCAACTCCCATTTTTAAGACCAGGGTCCACTTACATACTACTTGACTAATCATGTAGTAAAGGATATTTTCTAACAATTTAAGATTTAGATTAACTTTTCATCCTCAGCCATTTTCCCAAACAATGAAATAAAAACCGTCTGTCAAAACTGAAAAATATTGTTGAGAAGAAATTATATCTTGACGGTCCGGCGACTGAAGTGGGACTGACTGTCTCACTCATCAGTGAAGACAGCGCTACTTAACTTTCATGAAACCATGAATGATATTAGACGAATCTGACGGAACGGAGACGTAACGTGACTGATATGATTCGTCTCTTCGCACCTAGTGGTTTGTAGCTGCTAAAAAATATTTTATTGGCACCAATCTTTTCGAAAGAAGCCAGAAGAAAGTTAAAAATATACATATATCCTTCTCTTCATTGTGAAAACTTTTTTCTAATTCTCCTATCACGCTTTCTGCCTCCCTTTCCGCTCCATATTTTTAACCGTCACGTGAAATAAATGAAAAAACTCATTTAAATAGAGGAAAAAAGAGTTGTAAAAAAAAGGTCATAATAACATTTATAACATAATTAAAATTCGCCATAACATTGGGAGAAATATAGGACCAAATAAAGAAAAAAAAACAAGCAACTGGCTTGCAAGAGCTTTGGATTGTCAGTTAAAATACTACATATGTTTTGAGCAATGAAACCCAATTCACTTAACCTAGGTAGCTACTAGCTGTCTATTTATATACATCTTTGTTCATAACTAGCTGATACAAACAAATTATTTTATATAACCTTAATATTTAAATACTAAAAAAATAAATGTGTACCAAAAAAACCTCCATAATGGACATCTGTATGATTTATATTTTATATGGTGCTGTAGTGATGCTGTATAAATCAGCTTAGCTATTGTTTTTGTGGTAATTTCTTCGCAATATATATATTAACTGTCAAAAATGATCCCGCATTTGTATAAATATATATATATATATATATATGTATTTATATATATATATTTATATATATATATTTATATATATATATATATATATATATATATATATATATATATATATATATATATATATATATATATACAAATGCGGGATCATTTTTGACAGTTAATACAGGGAAACATAGGAAGTAAGGAGTTGGTGAGGGGGGGGGGGGGGTTCTGGACCACCCAATGGACAGAGAACATAGAAGATGAAAGAAAGAGCGGCGGAAGCGGCGTAGTACAGTAAGGTGTCATGAAGTCATAAAATGTTGTGTTAATGGAAAAGTCAGAAGGACACGACTTTGGTTTTGACCAATACTCCATCCTTTCCACTGAATCCAACGAAGACAAACGCCTCCTTTCCGAATCAATTTTTATCCACCTAGAAAATAACCCAGTTAATGACAAAATTGACAAAGAAGTCATCTCCTCAACCTACTCCAACATCTTCCATTTATTAAAAACTCCACCCTAATCCCCTATACCGCCTGCAATATAGCCCTTTATACCTGCCTCCCTTTCCATTAACAACATTTTATGACTTCATGACACCTTACTGTACTACGCCGCTTCCGCCGCTCTTTCTTTCATCTTCTATGTTTTTTGTCCATTGGGTGGTCCAGAACCCCCCCCCCCCTCACCAACTACTTTCTTCTTATGTTTCCCTGTATTAACTGTCAAAAATGATCCCGCATTTGTGAGGAATAGTTCTCTATCTTCCGATTATTGACGGTAAAATGAATTCAGCAATGTATGTTGACATTTTAAAGAACAATTTGATTCCAAGTGCAGACATCTTAGGACTTAAGGGTAAGTTTCACTTTTATCAGGACAATGACCCTAAACATACAAGTCTGACAATCCGAACTTGGTGCCTATATAATTGCCCGAAATTAGTCAATCCGCCACCTCAATCTCCCGACTTGAACCCTATCGAGCACCTGTGAGATCATTTAAAGCGGGAATTAAAGAAGATTCCAATAAGCTCCAAGGAAGACTTCAAAAAGCGTGTTATCGAAGAATGGTCGAAAATTCCGACTTCTGTGACCTCGAAATTGTTTTTTTCTATACCCAACAGGCTCAGGGAGGTAATGAATGCTAAGGGCAATCCCACAAAATATTAATTCAATTTTTTAAATCATAAATATTGATGTTGTTGAATTTTGAAAAAAGTTCGTTTAAAAGTGTCCAAAAACTTTTGTTACCTTCTTTTTCATTGATTTTTGTTTACTAATTCTATTGTTATCTTTGTTCACATGAAAAATTTAATTTAATTATGTTAAAATACTCGTGAATAAAAACACTAAATGTTATTACTTGTTTTATTGTTTAAAACCCCAACTGGTAATAATTGCAACATTTTATTTGCTGAGCCTGTAAGTGTCCAGAAACTTTTGTTACTGACTGTATGTATATATGTATGTGTATTTGTGTATGTAGGCATATATATATATATATATATATATATATATATATATATTTCAGTATTACATCCGTCCTACTTGTTTTTTACAGCCCTGATGAAGGCTTGAAGTTCAAGCCGAAACGTCGGCACAATAAAACCATTTTTATGATAAAATCCGATCTCTACCATTTACACCTGGACTGACTGATAAACTTACAAAGACAATAAAAAAATCCTACCCTTCCCTAAATTTTGGTTTGAAAACTACCAACAAACTCAAAACCCTCTATACCAAACTCAAAGATCCCATCCCTTTTGAACAAACCACCCGTTGTGTTTACCAAGTCCCTTGTCAAACCCCTTCCTGTAATGGTGTATACATAGGAGAAACCGTAAATGACATTCACTCACGTCTTACACAACATAAACGAACCATCACTAATAAAGAAATAGATAAATCTGCACTTGCAAAACACGCCATTACACAAAAACACACTTTTAACTTCGACGACACGAAAATTCTTTCTACACAACGAAACAAAAAAAGACTACAGATCTCTGAATGTGTACACATAAACCTAAACAAAAACAATATAAACTACAAAACTGACAAACAAGGTATTTCTCCTATGCACGCTAATATTTTTCAAAAACTCTCCCGACCTCCCACCTAGTATTTTCCCATGCCCCTTGTGTATCCTTCCATTAACAACTTTCTCTCCTTTCCTGTCATAAAATATCATAAACAGGCCTTTGATCCCTACCGACCTCCCACCATCTGGTTTGTTTCCGTTTCATTTACCCTAGTAGATTCCTTTTTTCTTAGACACTTCCACAATGGTTACTTAACTGTCAACATTGGTCTTCCTCTGCCTCCAGGCATTTCCATAGGTATGTAGTATCTTATTTGTTTGTTATAATTAATTTATGGTACTATTAGCACCTATATACCTCTATACTTATATAAACTTCAATATAATAGCCCTTTTTCTTCTTTTGTTATGTTTCTTTTGATTTTCATTCTACTCATTCTAAGAAATTTAAACCTAATTGTTCTTTTATAATAAGTTAAGTGTATTTATAGTTCTGTTAATTATCTCAATTATAAACTGTTTTTCTTGTCATTTTAGCTGACGAAGGCTACCATTGAGTAGCCGAAACGTCCAAAATATAGATTCTTTTAAACAAAAATCATATTGAGGTTTCTTTAGCCGAATCCCAACCATTCCATCTTTACTTATCACCTCGACGGCTAACTATCTAATCATCACGATATATATGTATATATATATATATATATATATATATATATATATATATATATATATATATATATATGGAATCGCTGTAGATTAGATAGATAGGTGAGATCGCTGTTGGGCGAAAATTATTTTATATTAGCTGCCTTGATAGGTGGCCTTCAGAATGTGCTTAAAGTCCAAGAGCCTATAAATTCGAGAAGTCGTTTTTCTGATAATTTTATAGACATCGTGGAAAATATAATAAATGCTTATTTCTCTCATTTGTCTAGTATGATATAAATAAGTTTAGTTCTGGAGTGTCTCCTAGTGGATATTGGATGAACTATTGGACGGATGAGGGATTGGCGAGAGGTCGGGTTTACATCCAATTTGCCGGTAGAGCTAGCACCCTTCCTCCATATCCTCGGATTACTTCATAACCCCTTCCAACACGGAGGATCCTAAACCCCCTTCATTAAAGCAAACACACTCGGTGAAACGCGACCTCTTCATCTATTCCGCTCATGGCTATATTATCCATACATCCTCATCATGGTCGCATGAGATATATACACCAAGCTAATAATGAGGCAGGGGATGTATTTCACTCTCTGTTATATGGTCACTTGTCGAACTAGGGTCATCCATCACCTATGCTCTACAATATTGAACTTAAAATTTTGGAATATTGTAGCGCATTAGGGTTATTGACTCACAATTATCTTTTTCATAATAACGTTTTCTTCTATTATTAACAAATTCAACCGACCGTCACATATTCAATGCTTTGCCAACCGCAGTCTTCATACATTAAATGAGTTCACTCTTAAATACACCTTTTAAGTATACAATAAAATTATTTCATTTAAAAAAAGTTGAACTTCTTCCGAGTTAGGACCTCTAATCTTTACATAAATTACCCAAAGTAGAATCAGTCACACTCGATTTACGCACGGATACCAACTGGTCGGCCGACGACGTCCACAATGTGAGCTATGTAGCACCCTCCTAGATGTAAAACACATCATGTTGGAGTGCACTGGACTCCAGGAAGCCAGGAGGAGGAAATTCTTACCTAATAACTTTACGCAACTGTTAAGTAAAAACGAAGCCTCTGTTACAAAATATAGTTTAGTCACATGTTACCTGAATTTAATTTCGTTTATGAAGTTTCTGTGTGTAAATATTGTGTATATGAGAGTGATTGGTGTGTGTTAGTATTTATTGAATGAATGTTTTAAGAATGAATGTGGTTCTGTAGATATGTAGATAGGCAACATTTTAGAGTTAGGTCTAGAATTATGGGTAGTTCCAATATATTTTTAAAAAAGGAACTAATAGTGTAAATATTCTAGTCTTTAGTTTATGAACACTTAATTAAAAGTTGTTTCTTCATATTTTAAAAAGTCCGTCACGCAGGAGCTGCATAACTAAGCACTTTCCTCAGAATTTGGGTAGTGTAGACTGCTTTCCAAAACAATTTGCTTAAAATATCCTACATAAATAAAATAAAAAACATAAATAGTTCTCTTTTAAATTTGTAATGAGTAACTGATCAATTATTAATTTGCTTCCAGAGTTATGTTTACACATGGTACCTACTACATTACGTAATAAATACAAAAAAAAACTCATATTATCGTATTTTGATCTGACGCAGGAACAGGATATAGTCCCTCTAGTGGTAGAAAGCGCTCCTTGCGGCGGCTTTGTGACCCTACGTCTGGCGGGCTTTTCTATTGAAATATATTACAAAGTAAACCCCCGCTTTCCGATTGACCGATTCAGCTCATTTTTACAACACTTCTTTCTCATGAGTTACCCGCGACGTATACCGCGTTTCGTTACAATACAGCAGAAATTACGACCGGTATGAGTATATTAGGAATTTGGGTCCGGAGTAAACCCCCCCTTCTATTGAACCGATTTAGTTTATTTTTACAAAACATATTTACATGTAGATTACCACTAAGAATACCGAGTTTCGTCGAAATATACCAAAAATCACGGCTTGTAGTGTCGAATTGGTATTGTGGGTCCAGAGTAAACCCCCCCTCGTAATGAACCGATTTAGTTTATTTTTACAACACATATTTACCTGTGGATTACCACTACGAATACCGAGTTTCGTCGAAATATACCAAAAATCACGGCTGGTAGTGTCGAATTGGTATTGTGGGTCCGGAGTAAACCCCCCCTTCTAATGAACCGATTTAGTTCATTTTTATATCTCACTTTTCACTCTATATTAACACTACGAATACCAAGTTTCCTTGAAATATAACAAATATTACGGCTGACATAGTCAAATAAGTGTTTTGGGTTCGGGGTAAACCCCCCCTTCCGGTGGACCGACTTTGGTGGTTAACGAACTCGTTCAATCGTTTGCTAATTGAATGCTATATACCAAGTTTCGTGACGAAAAAACAAAAACTCTGGCCGCTATCGTGTTAACAGACACACATATATATATATATATATATATATATATATATATATATATATATATATATATATATGCATATATATATATAGATATATATAAATTTTAACGGGGGTCATTTTCGGTGTCTACTAGGTAGGATCGATAAAGATTTGAAGAAATTTTTCAAAAATTCCGTCATGAGTCCAACCTCAATAGCTACTTTCCTTCGGAGGAAAGTGCTAAAAAGAAGCAATAAACAATGGTGCTAATGACCACCCACTGTAGTAGGTGGGTGGTCATTTGATCTTCGGATCATCGATACGGTTTATCAAAAAAACTCACCTTAATCTTAAAACGAACGTAGATGTCGAGTTTGTTTTGTACCGAAGAGCACTCTCTCTCTTCTAGGGTACATCCTGTCCCATCAGCTACTAATGGACTTGGATTCCATCCAGTCAGAATTCAAGGACGACTTTATTCAAGAATTTCTGTCAAAAAAACGCAATAAAATAAAAAAAAATAAAAACATTTCTTCTGAGTTTCACGAATTTTTCGTCTGTTTTGAATTCTTCAAATCATCATCGATCCGGTCTACTTGGAATTATATTTATAGAACTCACTTAGACAACATCCAAACAACAGAAAGCAACGTTTTTATTAAAATATTAAACGCAATCAACTAAACAACAAAAACTACAGACTTCAAAGTAACGAATAGAAGAGTACTCTGACATATCGTCCTGTCATAAAAAAAAGAATATTAAAATTCTGCGGGCACATCAAAAGATCTTTTCAGACGGAAAAAGCAAACCGTTTAATTTTATGAAAACAATTGGATGGGGTCGGGCAGTAAAATAAGAGGAGAAAAACAACAGATATCACAAAAACAGACATTTAACATAGAGACCGATTCAGAGAAACTATTTTTTATCGGAAAGTCAGTCTAAGATAGAATAAATTAAATGAATTGAGCGGTTTGGCTAACAGAAAACCAGCGTATTCAGGAAGAATGAAATAAGCTAATTTAGTAGATCTGAAACACGAGTTGCTAAGAATATGAAGTGTTCTCGGTATCTATGATGGAGCAGACGATTCCAAATATCAATAAATAGATTCAAAAGGGGGAGAAGGAGAGAGGAAAAGAGATTTAAATTGAATGTATCGGATAAACAATATTCCAGATTTAATATTGCCAAATGTATGAAATTATTAAATACGAGTTTATTCGGATTGTAATAAAGCAGTAACAGGATATTAGTCATGTACACTGACTGGCAATATATATCAGCGGAAATAAGATAATAAATAAAAGCTTTAAATTTCCTTGCCGAAAGGAAGTTTGTTTAATAAATTTGTGTATATGAAGATAAATTCTGTGATTGTTAGCTGGTAGAGGAAGAAGAGCTGATATATATCTGAATTTGTAGTATAGGATACATCGGGCTGGGTATTTCTATCAGATACTGCGTGATGCCTCCAATATCCGTGCCGTGTCATCCTATACCCTCTCTCTCCTTCCCTTCCTTCACTTATCTACCTATCTTTCATACCACCAATATACCCTCTACTCATATCTACATGAATATATTTATTCTCTTCCTATATTTATTTTATTAACTTTTTATAATGTATTTATATACTTTCTTGCGTTTAGGCTTTTATAATACAGAAAAAGCATAAATAATAAATAAAAGTGCTAATGGCCCCAGTAGCAGATGCACTTAAAAAAAATAAATAAAAAAATAATAAATAAATTATTAATTCTTCTCTTTATACTTCCTTTTGACCGTAGCGGTCTTCTTCAGATAATTATCAGATATCCCCCATGTTGCTCATTAAAATTAATATAAGTAATTATTGTACAGGGTCATTATGAAAACTACTTCTTGTATATGATTCTCGTAGGACTTCAAAGGTCCATATTAGAATGTCTTATGGTATTCTGGATGTTTTTTTTTTTTTTTTTTTCTATTTTATAAACGTAACTTTATTGGTAAAAACTATTCTGTACCTTAAATATTTAAGCTTTTTAAATATAGAGCAAGTGGAAATGTACCATGCCCGTTATAACTGTTATTGCCCCTGACGTCATAGGCCTAACTATCTTTTTTGAGGTCCAGTTTTTCTGTAGCATTGGCGTCATTCTGCGGTTTGTGAATTTATTCGCACCATAATAAAACACGATTTATGTTCAAAAATAGAAACACTGTAACTATTAAAAAAAAGCATATTAAAGGTACATAAAATAACTCTTAAAAATGAGAAATTTTCAATATTTAGGCAAATCTTGAACCCTATGCACGACTAAAAGAAATTTTATCTAAGGTAAAAATGACGTTCTTGTATTAATATTTAATTTGTAAAAAGTATTTTCCCAAGAAAAGCCACAAGTTAAGTAGTGACTCCGAGCTCAAGTGCCAGTGGGTATATATCTAATGTACTTAGTACGTAAGTTGGAGGAGTAAGTCCTGAGGCTAAGTCGAAGGGGACAGCTCCCCGAGGAGTAGAACTTTATGACTTACATTCAACTTGGAGAACCAACTTCATCAGGGTCCGCACTTACAATTTACTCTCTATGACCTCTCTTCAACTACAAGCCAGCTTATATCATCTAAAGTTACTTTTAACTTCAATCACATTCTGAAATTGTTCATTCTGGATAAATGTAATTTTTATTCTGTTATAGTCTATTCTTCTTTGATTTTAAAGTATATTTTAAAACTCAACTTGAACACACACACATACAATATATATATATATATATATATATATATATATATATATATATATATATATATATAACATATATACAAATATATATTTTCTCAAACGTAATAACTATTATTGCTCGGGCAATGGTAACCTTGTAGTTTTTTGCCCTTAAACACAAATAAACAAGAAACAACTATTATTGCTTCCCGTCTAGGCCAGTAACTCCGGGCTATCAATAGGTTGCAACCCTTCCTCAACAACAATGGTGGATATCCTGGGATTCACTTAAAAAAATGAAAAGAGATATTTTACGGTCCAATTTAGTTATAAAGCACGAATGTCTAATGAGGAGGCGTGTTTTCTGCTGTCATGAAGCAGATGCGCCTTTATTTTCATAATTTCTTGCTTTCATCATTTTTTTTTAATGGCGCGAGGGAAAATAGAAAGTCTTGGGAGAAAACTTTGAAAATATACCACCAATTAAATCCTACGTTTTCTCAGAATTAAAGTGAAAATTATTTGTTCAAGGGATATAATTTTAATTGGCTTCGTTATTAGTGAAGTCCAAATATTTCTCATATTTCCAGGTCTGCAGATGATTTTTTATTTCAGCTCTCCGAAAGCGTAGGTTTATTTTAGCTAGACGAGAAGTCATTTCATTTTTTTGGCATTATTATTGAGTTAGCGTTGAGGGCTTGGATTTAAGGAAAATATAATATTCAAAATTCTGAAAATCATTTGGTGGCCCAACTAGCAGGACGTCATCTTCACGTGTTTTCATTCCAAGCTACTCCCTTGTGTCATTTGGAAAATCCTAAGATTTGTTTTCTTTCTCTTACGATTTTTGCTGGAAACATTAATCTTTGAAGAAAAGCAAGATATTTGGCATTATAAATATAGGCAACATCCTCTACATCCTATTTCCTACCAGAAGCTCAAAAGCAAGCATTAAAACAGGGTCTCGAAGAAAACTGATATAAAGGCGTTTACGAATGAAACAAACAAATTCGAACATTTGAGCACTTTCTCCGAATTAGATTATCTTATCAAAATTTTCGAAAGACAATATTTTTAGTAGGAAATTTATTAATGTTAGTCGCCATCTAAAATACTTTTCACTTTTCGATATACGTACTTAACAAAATATGCAAAACAGATCATATCTTTAAATAATCGTTTTTTTTATTCCTATTCTGCAAGGGCAACCATAATGTATAAATCTTAGTTTGATTACGTGAAGCGTGTGGAAACATTGTCAAGTCACATCTCCCCAGTGGACGGGAAAACATATCTAAATAATCTCCCGTATAAATAAGTTTGTTTGTTTTCTTTTAAATCAAGAATTATAGATAACCATATTAGTGAAGTGATCTGTAGTTGCACTAATAAACATGTATTTTGTGTACTGATATTGTTTAAATAAATAAATAAAGTCACATCTCCTATAACCTATAAACCAAGCTTATATTTGAACCCGTTTTCCCCCATACAATAGCTAAAATCTACTAATTTAATATTTTTATATATTTCTAACCAATTATGAATATGAAGCATATCTGATTTCTCGGATATGTGATGTTTATTCATCATGTCTAAAATGTCTTTGTAATAATATAATACTTAATCCACTTATTTTCTTATATATATATATATATATATATATATATATATATATATATATATATATATATATTATTGCCTTTTAGAGCTGTAAGACCTTCAGCAAACAATTTTGGTGAACTTTTAACGTAGGAAAATGAACTAACTCCAGAGTAAACTTGTTATAGAGCACATAATATGAGATATTTCTTATTTCTACTAAATGTTTTCTCGAATTTAATTGAAAAAGTAATCCTTCGATTATTATATTAAGGTACCACTAAATGCAACCTCTTCTGACTGGGGTCGGGTGTCGACTCTATAAGAGTATCCAATTAGTGCCGTATGATTAAAAGACGAAAAGAAAAAACCTTCGTTAGCCATTTCCTTGGGGCTATCTCCCAAAATTCATTTGGAATACTGTCGTCTTGAGAAGGCCAGCTGGAAGAGAATGCTGAACGAAGAGGAGGAAGGGAGTGAAGAATTAAGTTAGGGAAGGCCGAAGCCTGGGCTTGGAATACGTGATGTAATCAAATAGGCAGGAGAATCTCCTGTTATGTAGGGGATGCTCCTTTCTTGGGTAGGACACTGTCTCCTCTCACGGGGCGCATATTGGAAGGAACAGGGCCGTCGAGGAAATAGAACATAACACCTGCTTGTTTCCATTTTATATGCCACTAGCGTATATAGAAAATAAATTGTGGGGGGGGGGCTGGGAGCACCTAGGAATTTGGGCTGTATGGAGAATAATTTTGAATATTTTAGTGTAACATGGTGCGTTTTAAGGTCCTCTTGACACTTATTAGACCAGGATAAATGTAGAAGACAATTTTCGTTGTTATAGGCTTTAGGACCTTTTAAGTTCAAGGAGACGTTTTAAGTTGCTCATAGTTTTCAACGCCCTACCGTGTGAAGATGTCATACAAATGAACACCCTCATGGACAAAGAGTGCGCTTTTCAATCTTATTTCTTCCCTCTAAATGTATTTTTATTTCTTTCCTTAACAAGAATTTCTTGTCTCACACGTCTCCTCCTACACATTTATGGTATTAATTATTGCCACCTATTTAAAAACTAACTTCCAATGAAAAATATAAATAACGACCAAGTCTAACAACAAAAAGCCGGAAGTTGAATTCAACTAAGTATATTGATGCCTTGTGAAAATAATCAAAATAAGGAGTGGAGTTTACTCTGAAACTTAATTTTTGTCTTGGTGGTTGAGTCTGTTTTACGAAATGATCTACATAGATAGCATTCGAAAGTAAGAGGCAACAGTTGATATTTACTTGATGAAAACTTTATGTACATTAAGTCATATGATTAAATGCAATTTAAAATAGGTAAATTTTCATATTTATTCATTAGTTAATTTGAACATATTCCTTAGCAATAAACCTTGAATTAACCAAGTTGCTAAGGAATGCGTCTAGTTATGCAGCTCCAGCGGATGTTCTAGCATGTAAAAAAAAAAATTATGTTGCAGATCTTATATTTATTGTTCAATTATTATACAACGGTCGCGTCTTGTAGTATCATTCATGCAAATTTGGAAGAACCTAAAACATATTCTGGATGATATAACCTAAAATCACCCAAATAACGATGAAATGACCTAGACAGACCTAGTCTGTAAAATAGAAAATGCAATTCAATGAACTCATTTCCTCGATCAAACAAATTTTCTTAAAAGCATCTTCCCGGATCCAGACGTTCAGGGAAATTTTACTAGGAGTGTCGCTTCCACCAGAACCCATTTCAACAGGCTGGGGAAAAAATAAAAACAGCTGTTGACGCTTTGGATATGAATGAAGCAGCTGCCGTTTTTCTAAGGCTTTGATGTTCCTCCAGACCAACGAGATTCGTGGTGCACTCGCATTCCTAAAAGCACATTTCTTAGATCGTCCAAATCTCATTGGAAAATTGGAATCGTCAACACTAGAGCTAAAAGATGCGATGTAATATTCACCTATGACGTATCTTTATCTTTCTCCGCTTTTAAAACAGTGCTCAGAGACAACAGGAAGAATTTCACGGTCGAAAACCTGGGCAACTATATGGAAGTTTACTGTAACAAGAGGTAATACCTATATTAGTTTCATGTTTTCCCTTTTAAATTTTTCCAAGATTTAATTATTTGGTTTTTAACACAGTTAAGTACCTTTCTATAGGCAGTGAAATTCTTCCTGATGCTCTTTAGAAGTTAGAACTCTTTAGCAGAGAAACTCCTTCTCAATATACTATTCCATAAAATAATGATTTTTTTTTTGATTTTTTTTTGTTTATTTTTGTCACTATTTGTATACATATTAATTTATCAATTATAAATTAATCAAAATTATTGATGATAAATTATAATAGGTTGAACTTATTTTTTGAACCTATTGAAATATTTTTTCACCTAATATGGGTTTTTAAATAAAAACCTAAAAGACCTATTTTTGATCTTATTGAAACATTTTTATCACCTAAAAAAAAAAACTAAAATGGATTTTTAAATAAAAACCTAAAAAGACCTATTATGCCTGTTGCAAAAACCTAATTGGATGCTTATTTTATCCTAAAAATCCGGTCCCTGGTCATCATATAGGCGAGAGAAAGCTAAACAGTTCCTTAGATGGCTTTCCGTGCTTGCAACGCGGACTGGTGTCATCATCTCCGAGGCATATCTGGTGTAAGTGAGCTTGGAGGTTGTCGTGGCCAGTATTCAGGCGAAATCCAGTAACAGTTTCAGCCCTCTCGAGATTTTTCTTATGATAACTTATATTGAGAACAAAACATTTCGACAAAACTTGAAAGTGATAGGTAAGTATGCAAAGTATCGAATGTGAAAATTAGTTTAGTACCTTATATATGACTCTTTATAAATTCTGTCTTATTATATATTTTAATTATACTTAATGCAAATTCGTTAGTTTGATTTTTTGTAATTTATAATTATTTTTCTTTAATTTTTCGAGAGTGTGCCACAACGCAAATCAGTCCAACAGCAATCAGTACAGATTGAAATTGAAAAATGCGATTTTTTCACATTCGATACTTTGCATTTGTATGGACGATAAAAATTCGTTTTTTTTTTATTTATTTTTTTTTTTGTTATTTCAAAAAGAGCAAATCGCCGTCGTTGCGAAGCTCATAAAATAAATTTTAAAAAAATATATTGAAATATAAGTAACTCCTACTAAAAAATAAGCGATTTTGTAATATCAATTAATCTTCTCATAATATTATCTTCTCTCTTAAAAATAAAAAATGATGTAATATATGTTAAAAGAAAATTCTGATGAAGCGTGATGGTTTGAGTAAAAGTCTAGCAGGAAATTCCCTGTCAGTCCCAATATCCATCGTGGATCTCTCTCCCCTAATTCCCTTACCTAACTTTTACTCTCCTAACAACATTTCCTCAGACCTACCATCAAAATAAAAAATGTTCACTCATGTTACATTATATCTACATTATATGTTACATTATATCCATTTACTCGCTAACTTGAAGAGTAACCGAATTATCTCGAGTAGTAATTCAATTCTCTCATATTGTGTTAAATAATTGTTCCATTTAGGAACTGTAACGTATGTCGTTCATGTTAGCGCACTATTTGACTGTACGTGCCTGGTGTAACATTTCTGAGTCAGGAGTCTCATCTTTAGAGTATATGAAGCTAATGAAACACAATAACTTTTAATTGTTTACAAATGATTGTATACTTTATGAAAATAACAACACATTGTTAACAAAATGTTTCAATAAAATAAACTTTATTTTCGTTAAAAACTCTAAAAATATAAATATGATTTAAAAAGCATCTTGACTTATTAAAATATGTATATTAACTCTAATGGCAGTCGGATCTCCTATAATTAATAAATAAAAAAAATTAACTTTATTTTATATATAGACACGCACACATGCTTTCATACACATTCTCTATATATTTACACAACCAAATAAATTGTTTGATCTTATTCGGAGAAATGGATGCTTAAATGGAATACTTTCTGCTTAGGATAATGCCAAATTCCTGTAGTGCCGCCTAACATCTTGATTTGCTTTGATATTCCGTTTTTCATTTGTACATGTGTCAACATTTTTCACGAAATAGAGTTAAGATGACACAGTTCTTGCGAGTTGGATGTTTTCACGTTTTCTTAACTTAATACTTTACAGAATAATATGTCCGAAGACTTATTTTGGAGGGACTTATATGTCTTCGCTTGTTCTTGAAGTTTTTCAATAAGGTAGCGAGGCATATTTATAAGTTTTTCCTGATTGGTTTCTGTTTCTTAGCATGCTGTTTTTTTTCTTTCACTAGGTGCTCCATGTTCTAATATTTAACGTAGGTTCTGAATATTAACAATTTTCTGAAGAACACAAATCTTCTTCGTTGATTGTAAACAATACGTATAAATTTAGAATTCAATTTATATAAAGTAGATAACTATAAAGTAGCTTGAATAAGCTTATTTGAAGTAATTAGTGTTAATTTCCAGAAAGCAATATAAGTTAGCTCTTATTGGTTCTTCTTTATGAATGACTTTTCATTTAGAGTTAAAAGCTAGCGGTTTAACAAAGGAGCTCTATTCTAATTATTACTTTCTTGTCATTAATCCTTCTTTTTCTCTTTTCCATTTTTTTTATTTCTGTTCATTTTACTTGGTAATTTTTCCTAGTCGACTTTATTAAGTTCCAGGTCATCCTTTCTATATCGTCCCTGTATTTTCGAGACCTGGCATTTATAAGTTGTTTTTTGTTTGTGTCTTCATGGAGGTCGTTTTACCATTTTATTGCCTCATAAATTTCTTTTTCATTATTTCATTTGTTGTTATAACGGTAGCTCTGTTACAACAAGCTACTAAGCATAGCACGGACCGATTTTCATAGCTTCCAAATTGTATTTTCTGTTATTTGCGAGAAGAAGAATATTAAAACCACCACTTACTCCTCCTTTATCTAGCTGTTCGGTAAATAGACACACGGATGCTTTGATAGGTACAGCTTCTTCAGAACCACCAGTCATGTAACGTAGATGTTTCGCTACGTAACCCATTGTTCGCACAATCAGTTCAAGGTCATAAATGGGATTTTTCCCCAGGAGAAAAACTTAACAAAATGTGTCTCAATAAATTCGATTCCTTCGTATTTTGTGAAAATATCGTATTTTGTGAGAAATATATCCTTTCTGTTTTAAATAAAGCATGGTAAAAGTCCCACTTCATTCATTATTAATAGCATTATTTATTGGCAAATGGTCCACTTGTTTGGCGAATGGCATAATATCATTTCTCTCTCGTAGTTGATTTAAGCCTTGAACTAAAAGTTCTCAGTCTACGCATTCATCCAACTGAGGTAATATGTACTCTATAATCGGGATACAATTGTAATAAGCTTTTAAAGATTATTTTGATTTAAGTCACAGGAGGAATTAATTGATAATACAAATTTTGTGTTGATTACATGATTTATGTTATCAACTCATTTAACATGCTCAATACAAGCGTTTAAAGTAACGGACTTAAGTCTGTGGTAGTTTACATAAAACTTTTAATCCGTCTCGAATCTTTTCGATATGACTTGCGAAAAGCAAATCTATCGGGACTCCTAGATTCTGAGCTGTATTGTCCGAATAATATCTCATTTCGGAATGTCTCATTTGGTCACTACATACCGATGTTTCGTGAACATTTTCAGTTGTTTTATTTTGAGTTGTGCCACTTTAGTAATACTAGTGCGATATAGGTTTTACAGTAAACCCTATGTTGCAAATTCTTCATTTGGATTAGTTAGTCTTTGATATCAGGTGTTTCTGCATAATGCGTGGCTAACTATTTTAATAATTTGACTAAATGGTCGGTCATTTAATACAAATGTAAGTCCCTTAATTTTTGTAAATCTATATGAATTAAACAGTATAATGATATGGTGCAGATGATCGGGATTCGTGTACTTCAATGGGTATGAAGGAGAGGGAGAACAGTTCCGTCTCTTGGAGGCTACACACTTTCTTGGTAGCACTCATTTCTTTGTGAGAAATAAAACAGTGTAATGAAGCATATGACAAAAATGTTTGCGTATGGCTTATCCATACCATAGTATGGAACCTGGAACTCTTGAACAAAGCCTCCAGGAACCTCTAGATGTTCTTCCTTAGATGTTCCTGGTATATAGACTGAAGAATTGTCGGAATTCAAGCTGTGTATAAACAGGAAGGCAGTATGTCGGAGTAATTTGCCGGTCTGTTGGCTGGATTCCTGGCATACATCCCTGGACTAACCACCACCCTCAGGGCTTGAGGAGCAATCCGGGCTCTTCATAACTACAGCTAGTCTTGTGGAATTCTATATTTTACTCTGATAGTAATACCATCCTGTCCAAGGAAACATTCCACAATTCCCCTCTCATAATTATTTACCACATCTCATTATCATAAATCTCAGGTTCACGTCGATGGTTAATTAACATAATCCACATTTTTCCACATTAGAAATATTGACTGAAACAATATTTACCGGTAGTGCAAATTCGCAAATATATATATATATATATAGGGTGTCCCAAATAAGACGGCTCAAACTAATTTTGCGGCCAAACGGTTGGGCCTAGAAAAAAAATGTCAGAGGTAAAAGTTGTAGGGCTTGACTTAAGCTTTCTAAAGATGTCAACCAATTAACATATTTACTGCGCATGTGCGCCCGGCGCTAGACGAAATGTTGGGGTTGGCAGATGACCCCTATTATTATGCACATCATCTTAAAGAGAATTAAAAAACAAAACCTTTGCCGCAAACCGCACTTCGATATATTTAATATCAAATGAGTTTCATGCGATTCAAATTTTATTGTTTTAAATTAAAACGATTTTTTGTAGGCACTCACAGAGGTCGGTTATGAATGTGCAATACATGACTTTGGGTTTTTTTAATCCTGCATTTTCTGAAAAAAATTAAGTTATTAACGACTTTAATAAAATTGAAAATAAGGCATCTTTTTTAAGTATTTAGTCTGATTTTTTGTTTGAGCCGTTCAATTTAAGTGATAACTCTATTTCATCGATAAATTGAATAATAAATTGTAAAGAAAGCTCTTATCTTGCAGTTTCAAACATCCACTTTACTGTATTTTTATTCCTTCATAAATGAATAGTATACAACCCTATAACTTTTTCCTCTGACATTTTTTTCTCAGACCAACCGTTTTGCCGCAAAATTCGTTTGAGCCGTCTTATTTGGGACACCCTGTATATATATATATATATATATATATATATATATATATATATATATATATATATATATACAGGGTGTGGCGTAATGAATAGAAAATATGGTACCTGCGGGTAGAGGACGTTTTGGCGGTTCAGAAAAATATGTTTTATGTTCAGTAAAAGTCCTTCGGTTTTCGAGATATTCGAAAATTCCAAAAATATACACCCTTTGCCACTCTTTTTGGTGTCAGGACTCCAAATGAAGGAATTTTTTCACTCTGTTTTTTTTTGGATTGTATTCCTGGATAAATTTGCTGTCGAATGTATACCATGATTTGTCGAGCCCATGCATAGTTTTTTTTTTTTGTTTTTTTTAACAGCGATGTAACTCCAATTTCATATTTTGCTTATTTCTTTCCTAAGTTTAACCTAACGTAGTGTATATAAAAAAAAAAGGTTACTTAAGGCCAAATTAAGGAAAAACATGCCTGTTTCATGGAGATTCTGAAATAGTATAACACGCTTTATTTCCATCATTTAATACCAAATAAATTCCTATTAAAATGAGTAAAAGCCTGGTTCAATGTAAACCTTGTTGTTGTTTTTTTTTTTTTTTTTTTTTTTTTTTTTTTTTAATAATTTTCTTAAGGTGCTTCGACTGCTGTGGTTATTGGCACCACCGTGTTAACCTTTTTTTTAAATTTTGTAGCAACAATATCCTTCATATCGCATTGAATTCAGGAAAACGACCCCTCTGCCAAGTAGAGAATAAGTCACGGAAATACCGGCGGTTGAAATTTGTATGCATATATATATATATATATATATATATATATATATATATATATATAGCAACGAGGCCCACCTGGAAACTGAACTTGCGTTCCGGAAGAATGACCTGAAGTCGAACGGCTATGCAACTAAGGAAGTAGACAAAGCGGTCAGATGTATTAAAAAAAAAAAAAAGAAAAGAAAAACAAGGAAAAATACTTAAGAAACAAAATGAAGAAAGCGAAAAGGTAGGCAGACTCTTCATAAATCGAGGTGTAGACGTCGCTTTCCGACCTCTAGACAAAATAGGCGACTCGCTCGGATCGGCAAAAGATAAATAGTGGTTACAGGTCAAGGGTGTTTACGTTCTTCCAGGTGACTGTGGAACAGTCTACGTAGGACAGACTGGAAAGAAAGTAGCTACAAGGATAAGGCAACACTGTGCTGAATACCGTCTAAAACGTACCAAAACGTCTGCCGTAGCAAGACACGGTGAAGAATGTCCCGGACTAATGCTTTTTAACCACGCCAGGTTCCTAGCTAAAGAAGACAATCTTCAAAGAAGGCTAGTGAGAGAAGCTGTAGAGATATTTAAATAACTGCTGGCATGAAGGTGTTATCCTACACTCTACCTGGAAGCCCGTGCTGAGAACTATTGAAGGATGATCGGCCGGGAAAAGACTAGAAGCGCGTCGTAGCAAGACGAGCAGCTTCAAAACAGTTTCATCCGTGTCGACGAGTTAACGACACTAGAATGCACATCTGAAGGCGCCATATGTTAAAATTTGCTCAATCTATTGTAGGTTATTATAAAATAACAAACCTTAAAAAGTGAAAAATGGATAACCGTCTGAAGAAGCAGAATGGGATTTCTGCGAAATATAACACGAAAAAACCGACCACTGGAGAATGACGTATAAAGAACACAAATAATTACAGCTAAGAAACCTCAAAAATAATAAATATATACATATATGTTCGCTCTCAAGCAGCCTCAGAAATGGTCCCATTTTGACCAGACTTTGCATGGATCAAAATGTTAATTGGCAGAATATGCTTACCTTGTTTTGTTTTTTTTTTTGTGTGTGTTTTTTATTTATTAATTTTTTCTTCGTATTTTTGCGATACTCCTCAGACGAAAATTGTAGAGCTTACAGATTTTATAGGATTTCAGATGCACTTTTCATACTTTTTTTGGGGAGGGGAGGGATCGTATTAACCAACTTTCAATGATATATTTTTAACTGGTTTTTGAGAAAATTAGAAATCCACAGTTGGGTGGTATCATGTATACATTTTTGTTAAGGGTAATTTTAGAATTTTCGGACATTTTTGTTAAATATCTTGCAAATATTAATTCTAAATTCTGTATTCTTCGACAACACAACCAATGGTAACATTGAGATATAAGCCATCCCCCTTTCATACCCGTAAAGTTTCTTTCTTTAATCTTAATACATATTCCCATACAACTCTATCGCTGTTGTTTCCAGAATACAATACCTTTTTCGTAACCTTCTTCTTTATAAGCTACATGAAGGAAGATTGCTAAACAATGAAAAAAATATTCAATACTAAAAATACGTGATTTAGGCAAGTTTTAAATAGGACTAGGTAATTGATTAGCTCGGATCTAACCTACATTCAATTTAGGAAGATAAGATTCTTTGATTAGGTTAATGAAGGCTTGAGGAATAAGGAAAGAAAGTCTAACAACCTCGTCTAAATCTTCCAATAAAGGGTGTAGAGATAAGCCAGGTCGAGATTAGACATCTTACCGATGGGGGGGGGGGGGGTGGATATAGCCAAGGCTGCCAACCGTAGGTCACGATCAGTCCAATCAGTGTTGCCTTCAGGGGTTGAAGGATTCCACCACAATACTGTCACCATAATTTACTCACGTTTCTTTCTTGCGTCACGTTCTGTATTATTTTGGTGCCTCAACTAATAGTGACTTGTATTTCACTGTCATGGTAATGTTGTGCGTGAAAATATTTTAGCGCGTTTCTTGAATTGGTAATGTTATGACATTTATCCAATTTCACGTCCCAGATCCTATGACCACTAAGAACGTTTTGAAGGAGAAATTAAAATAAGCAAGAAATAAATATTTTTGTAATGTTCAGGTGTCTCAATTATTATTAGCAATCTGCGAAGGCATGTAGCTTTTGATGTTGCACTCATGAAAGAATTTTCTGAAAAACATCATCGATCCGTTAAAATGTATATATATATATATATATATATATATATATATATATATATATATATATCCCAGAGGGTGAAACAAAATTCAGTCTTCCCACAAATTTTCTTTATTTTGCACTAGGCCTTTCAACACAAATGTGCCATCATCAGGTGCTAACAACAAATAAAAACATGCATTAATATTGTTTGACTCCTTAATAACAATTAATATTGTTTGATTGTTGTTGGACAGTAATTAGTCTAATTACTGTCCAACAACAGTCAAACAAGCAGTCTCAGGCATTGGTTACTAATTCTACCACTAGGGGTGCTGTATTTGGTTCATGCGTTGCTAAAATTGTGGGACTCCTTTTATATGTGGACTCTTTTATCGTTCATTAGGATCAATTAACGCAAACCTTGTTGTTTATTTATTAAGTAGTGTAATACCTCGCATACCTAACATTTTGGAAGAAAAATAACAATTTAGTCAGCTGGTCATTCTAAATATAAAAGAGATATTGAGGATATATATATCCGGGACTTTATTTTGCAGAAAGGAAGTGGTTTGATCCAAAATTATAATGATGAGTTGTTGGAGTGTTGAGGTGAGGGATTAAAGGACTTGTGCGTTTTATACTCTATTCCTTTTAAAGCTCCAGGGACGTAGACCGCAGGTAGAAACACTCCCAGCGCGAAAACATATTTATTTCTTCTCAATAGGTATTTAATTCATCATGCTCAATTTATGAAATACTGGCGCAAATTTTTTACGAATAAACATTTATTACTTGACATTCTGATAATCTTCTTCTTCCGTTCGCATATGGGCCTTAGCCGCCCCAACCATCGACCTGTATCTATCTTGTGCGATGGCAGTCCGGTTTATTATACGTCGTTCAGTGATGTCCTTTATCCACTCATCTGAATCTGGTCTTCGTCTTGATCTAGCTCAGGTTTGCCCAACACTAATCGGTCGGTGGGTCAAGTTTGGTAAAAAGTTGTTACAAAATTAACAATATGAGGCAGGCCGTACATATACAAATAAAATAACACATTATTCAAAAAATGTTGTCATCGAACAACATTAAAAATATTTTAGTTCCTTACAATTGAATTGGTCAGATGAAAAAGGAAAATATTACTTAACAAAATGAACTATTGTAGCTGTTTTGTGCATTCTACTAAGACGCAGTAATTTCTTGAAGAAGAACATTCCATTTATTTCAATGAGATTGCAATGAATGCAATTGAAGTGGTCTTCTGGTTAGAGTACAGGAAACATGTTACCTTCATAAACTATGGTAATTTGTCTTCTGTGTGCTTAGCTTAATAGTATAATAAGTCAGTTTTATTCTTACCAGGAAAGTGAAGCTAACAAAGAGCCTAACGAAGTTAGTACGTTTTCGAACGATTTCATCGTAAATAATATTCCATTCCAAGTGAAGGAACTTAGCTGTTTCTGGTAGATTCAAAAACATCAACATATCCTTTCATGTTCTCGGTTACGGTTACAAGATATTGTAAAAATAACAAACTACATAGCTGATTAATAAATAGTTTCATGCAAATATTTTATAAATAGAGAAAATTAAACCCAAAAAACTGAATTTTAATAAATATACCTATATGTTTGTCAAATTGTTTTCAAATGAAGAAGGAATAGTTCTCTCTTTGAATTATTTCCCCGAGAAGCCACCGAAAATAAGGCGCTAGTGTCGGTTAGTTGTCCTGTCCCATCTGTTCTACCTCTAAGTGGATTCCTACACTCCTACCTCTACATTCCCCCCTCACTAATTGCTCACTCCCACTTTAATGAGTCACTTCCTTCTCTGGTCAACTACATTCTAAGTTATAATGTCTTTTATACCTCCTTCAGTAGTGCAGTAATTAAAACAATCTTTTTTTCTACATTTCCACAATAAAGAATTTCAAAGAAATAAAACTAGTAATTTATTCGAAGCTATTTCTAAGAATGCTTAAACTTATTTTCGAATTTTGAATATTCTCAATTAAACCTTTAACAGAATTGGAGAGATTTCATAAAGATATTCCTGAGTTAGCGTCTCATTTTTATGTATATGCCGATTATAAAAAAATGATATTGCATATGTTTGTCCCAACTGAACTTATTAAATAGTTTGTGACATTTTGTGTATAATCTAAACAATCAGACATCACTGCTAAAACATGTTAATGAATGGTATAAAGGCCTTAAGAATATCATAAGACTAAAACCATCGATTACAGCAAACAATATTGGTTACGTAGGCTAAGATTCAGGAAGTTTTGAAGTGCATCGACTTTGTTATTGAAGTTTGTTACTAACTTGAACAAAACGAAGCGTCCGTACATCTTTTATGCAATCAAAGGTACTCCAAATACTCGTTTATCTCTTATTTTTTTGTTTAATAATTAAATCATAAGCTGTATTGTAAATGCTTTCCTGTTAATCCTCGACACACACACCCATACACAACGAATATTAACATACGTCGATTATCTAAGTTTATCTATATATTTGTTTGTTTATTTGTGTTTTAGGGCAAAAAACTACGTGGCTATCATTGCCCGATTATCTATATGTATGTAAATATGTATGTGGGATATATTATTTCTGACGGTGCTAATGACCATAGCAGTAGATGCACCGTTAAAAAAAAAAAAATTATTTCTGGTAAATTCGTAATTATAATGAAAAAACAAATTTACCTGATATTTTAACTGGCGGAAAAACAGAATTCCTGAGAGGCAATAATATGTCCAACAGAAAAGGGTTATGACAAAAATATAAATAAATGGATCAATGGATAAAATAAAAAAAAATAAAATGGATAAATCATCACAGAATAAACCAGGGTCTTTGTAGGTCCTAAACTAATGTGTTTCACCAGCAAAAGAAATACAACAATGAGCAGAAGTATCAACGGCCATAGCTACGTTGAATGTATCGGTTCCCGTTGATCACCTAAGTTAAGGAACGTCGGGCGTGGCTAGTACCGGAGTGGTTGACTGACCACATGCTATTAGTATTATAAAAGAGTGAAAATCCCGGCATTAATAGCCCAAAATGCATTTCAACTGTAAATAATATTCGATATTGTCCAAAAGTCCAATTCGTGCTTGCTGGGAGTTTTCAGTTTGTAACATACCGAGGAGAACAAACATATAGTCTACAACGAGTAGAGTGAACAACAATTTGAGCATACTCAACTCGGGGTAACCGCAAACCGTGGCTCCAACTTTCCACCGCTTATTCCTAAATTTAGCCTATCAGACTCAATGATATTAAATAGTAAAGTTGTTCTCATTTGTCAGCAAGACTTCGGGCCGTCATTTATACAATATTAATATTATAATAACAAATGCATGTTTTTAAATTATCAATAGTTTATACTTACCAGACTCTTAACTTTATTATATAAATTGACGGGGTAGAAGCCAAGGGGTACAAGTGACATTTAAAAAAAATTGAGTTAAGTGCAGTTCTGGATAGTTAATACATACAAAATGATGGTGGCAAAGGGATATAAGTAAAGGTCTGGTATTTGCTGAGAAATAGCGGAAACAAAATCAAGTTCTTCATAAATGAGCAGTTTTGTTTGGAAGCCAAGGGGTACAAGTGACACTTGTATCCCTTTTGCAGCAAACTTTATGGCTGCCAAGTTGTGCATGTTGTTGCATCAATTACTGCTATGTCCAGTTAAATCTGTTTAGGGCAACACTATTTTAATTTTTTTCTTAACTAAGTCACCTTGTATTTGATCTCAGTTTTAACATTGGATCTTAATAATTTCCAACAATAATGACCTGTTTTGACTTGCTCAAATGTTTATTATTCATATACCTGCAGATTTACAACTTTAGTGAACACAACATAGGGACTGGCAATGCTTCTATGTACATGTGTTATGAGTGTCAGGTGAATAGAGGTTCTGAAAATAGAGGTTCTTCAAACTGTCTGGTTTGCTGAAGTTTATCAATACTCTCCCAGCGACAGTTAAAAAATTATCTATGTTATTATCTAACTATCTATCAATGCAGGAGGCCAAAACCAAAGCCGGCACACTGTTAGGTTCTGGCTGTATATTGTTAAAAACACAAGGACTTGCAAGAGTTGCTCCAATTTATTCCTCCATACAACCATAGTTTCTACAATACATTACATGTTAATCAAAGAGGACAACAAAGTACAAAGTAGAAGAGACATTAAAGTAGAAGAATTGCAGAAGCTGAGCGAGTACATGATCACCCAGAAGCTTTGGAAGAAGAAAGAGGCATTATTTTGGACAGTGCCTGAATAATTTGAGCAAAACCGCTTTAATTGTACAACATACTTTTTTTCTTGGCGCACCGACAACAGGGCCATTAGAGCCCGACATCTTTTTTTAAGATAAGGCAAGGAACCTTCTCAGTCGGCCTTGAGATAAGAAAAATTCCTGCCGCCAAAGGGACTCGAACCATCATCTCCCGCATGAGAATCTAAGGCGTTAGCCACTAGACCACGGGGAGACCCGATATACTTATTGTCTGCCATTCCATACTGTTTTATTGAGCCATACTTAAAAAGTATCCTGACAATAAATATCAATATTGTTTGGCTTTAGAGGCCAAGGGGTACAAGTGAGGCATGTTATAATTATAAATTCATAATAGACAGTAACAATTAGTTTTGTTTTTTTTAACTATATTATTTAAATTTCAATTGATGCATAGTAGAAACATAATTTAAACATTATACAGACTTACAATTATCAGGGAATATACAAAAATGATTTAATTTTAAACAGTAATATCTCAAAATGATTATAACGTCACTTGTACCCCTTGGCTTCTCAACCCATCAATCAATAAGTCATATGTTTGCAATTGATTTCCTGAAGAAATATAGTCAACAAAAGTATCTAAAGCAACCCCTTTTCCTGTCTAATTAAAAAATATTATTTATTCTATGTAAAAAATTAATCAAAATTTTATTCAGATGTTGTATTGTATTTCAGTTTGAACTGAATGATGCCTGGGGTTTGCTATATATATATATATATATATATATATATATATATATATATATATATATATATATATATATATATATATATATATATATATATAGTTGCGGCAACAAATCAGCTTGTTTGCTAAGGAGGTTCACTTAATCAGCGAGGAGTACCCTAGCAACAAGTAGTTTAAAATAAAATTAGTTATATAAAAAAATAGTGGAGTGCGATTTATCCTTTGACTTCTATCTATGGATTCTATTTTACGTTGGGAGTGAAGTAGAAAAACACTAGAGAGTGTCGGAGCTAGCCGTGAAATACAGCGAACCCGATAGCTCTCAGACAATTCGTGAACGTTTCAACGTTACAGACTGCTTGCGAGTGCGTTTTTTTTCCCTAGCAAATTACGTAAGTAGAGTGTTACTCAATCATCTCTGGACTCTCTCAGCCGTGTAGTCTTGTCAATCAGTAAATGTGTACGTACTTATTCCTACAGTAAGTGCTTTTGTTTTCGTTGTTTTTGTTTTGTTTTCTTTATGAACACGCAATTTATTTTGTTGGTTCCTACCGATTAATATAATAATCATATTTCTAAAATACTACTTTATATACAAACATAAGTGTGTGTATGTATTATGCAACTGACATTTGAAACTAATGGTTCCTCTAGGACTAAGTTGCGTAAGAAATGCGAGAGCTTTGTTGCTGGATATATTGGGAGACATATTGTCTGTTATCCGCATACATCACTGTAAGAGAAGCCTAGGAAGCAAGACAGGCTGCTATCAATCATGTAGAGGCTTCTTAGAAAGCTCTGAGAAGAGTATGCACCCTGCATATATAGATAGTAGATCCTCCTTCTTTTTACATCCGAAATATACCAGGTCTTGGTATTAAATCTTTACATTTCTTGCCCTAATACTCTACAGCCCAATCCCTTCAATCTACCTTTTAGACTTGGACTTTTCCAAGCCTAACTTCATGAACTATATATGAACTGAATGAATATCAACTATTACTTGCAAAATTCTTATAAAGGCTTCTCTGCAAGGGAGATATAAGCGATTTAAGTTTTGTGATGACATCATTATCAGGTTTATGCAAATCCAATACTTTCCTTGTACACTACAGCCGAATTATAGGTTCTATCCCCTATGTATATATTAATTTATTGATTACTCGGTATCAAACTTCCACACACATTGCACAAGTGTGCCTGTTCTACCCATCCGTCCTAAAAATGTTTGTAAATGGACTTGGTAAATGGTCCAGCGGTATTAATCTCTATGCTGGAATATTTCGCCGGTTTTCTCTCCAGCTTCGTCAGCCTTACACCATCACATCTGTGATTGACTAGAGAAAGTCAGCCATCATGGATGGTAATGCAAGCCTGAAGTAGATGGAGATGAAACCTGCGAAACATATATACCGGAGTTTGTGCAAATATGTTCAATAAATTACTTTAAGTGCATATCGTGGCCAAAACGAAGTGGTGTGAAAATGGCCAATAAATAAATCCATAATGTGTCGGAAATTACTAATGCGCACTTAACAGTCGTACATTATGTTTCATTGCAACGAAACTCCAAAGTAATGATTAATTTGTCTTGTGAAAATAAGCAAAATCGATCCATTAGGAGAGGGGGTGTAATCAAATACAATAATAATTTAGTCAGTTGTTTCTAAGAAATATATTTTGTTCTCGTTCAGTGACTTCCACAGAATTCGAAAGAAAGTAAGAAAAGTTGTAGACATTTTTCACAAATTCTTTCATTAATACAACTTCAATGTTTCGAAGTGTGCTTCGAAAGGAAAGAATGAGGTTTCGCAATGAAAGATAAGAGTATACAATTTAAGATGAGATTATTATTGCCGGTGGCTGTACCTGGGAGAGGATTGCAGTGAGGGGGGGACAACTAGGGAGTTCATATTTCACGATAAGACTCTGATAAGCGGGCGAGGGGGGGGGCTCACAGGCAGGATGGCCAACAGAAAAAGGATAAAAAAAACTTTTCCTCTTTTATCTCAGGAACTTCCTCTTTTTCCGTTTTTTTATTACAGGAAAAGATAAAGTTACATGAGATATATTTATATGGTCCTTCGAGATAAAAATTAAATCCTATTTAGAGATAAGAAATATAATGAGTAATAAAAATCCATAATAACTTAATGTATCGTATTTACCTACTCACCAGTTATGGCTTATATTTGTTTTTTGCAGCTGGCGAAAATGTGGTCGAAAGCAACAATAAAACAGCTTTGGCCTATAAGTAAATATAAATACAAGTTTGATTTTCACTAGGTTTGGATTTTAGACAACGAAAATAATAATATGGTTAAACGCAAAATCAAAGAAAAGATTCATTTAATAATAATATCTAGAGATTAGTGAATAAAAAACCCGAAAATAATACATCTAAACAAAACATTTTTATAATTTAATTGACAATAATTGAAGGGGTCGGGGCAAAATAGTGCCAAGCAACACTTTTAACATAACTTAACTGTAGCTGCTATATATTGAATATTATGTGGGCCTATGAGTCTATAATGCAAATGCTACTAAATTATGACTACAGTGTTGTGTATGCTACTTACTCTTGTTGCCAATAACCATTTCAACTGATAGTCCCACATAATAGCCAACACATAGCAGCTACAGTTATGTTTTGTTAAAAATGTTGCTTGGCACTATTTTGCTCCAACCCCTTCAATTAATGATTAGCATATTGATATCAACAATTTCATTTTATCCTATTAAATTTCTTACGAGTTTGGATGTTTGGTGAAGAGTGTTTATCAGTTAGAATCAGCTGACAGGTAGGCGCCATTGTCCCTTTCTTCAGCTCACATAGTGGAAGGACTACTTGTGCTTCTAAATAGTTTTAAAGTTAGCTCCTGATACGGCAATAAATGTGCGAAACTAGATGAGCGGAGATTTATAACTCACCTTTATTAATAATTAATTATTAATTATTCGTGATTTTTATTTCTTGACCTATCACCTGATTAGTGACTAATCTTTGTTTTGTAAATTATTACCGATTTTAAGTTATATAAATTGAATATTATTGTATATTTTTTATTGTACATTTTTTTTATTGTATAAATTGTTATTCTCTCGAAAAGGATGTATATTTCAATCTTAACGTACCGTACAAGAACGTTAGTGTTTTCGTTCTTAGACTTAGTACATGAAACATTGAACGCTAGTAACATTGCCTTTCAAAATTATGTATTGGGATAGGTTTTCTCTCGCACCAATTGTCAATAGAAAACATTTAAGGTATGCCATCACACATTCTTGACCTTCGTTTATTTCTGGTATATTGTTTATTTTCTCCGATCCCTTATAAAGGACTGTTTCATCATAGTTTTATTTATTCAGGTTTGAGATTCCAGAATATCCAATCTTTTCAGAAAGAAAAGCAAAGCTGTCACAATAAATTCAGTTCTAAAAGTGTACTAGTTATCTTAACACATGTTGTTTTTAAGTAAGTCTTAGCTTTATTTATTCTCCAACCTCGTATTTATAGTCTCTCCAAGTCGGAATTTATACATTCTTCCTTAAAAACCGTTTCCAGTTTTCAATTAGATACGAGTTTGTAGCAGCACAAGACTGTTTAAGCATGGTTTCTAAGGGGGTTCACTTGAAGAGCGGAACCTAGCAACCACCTGTTAGAAATAACTTATTATTATAAGCTAGTAAAAAATACCATGTGATGTGAGCTTATGAGTTTTCTCTCTATATGAAAGTGGAATAAAAAGAAACATTGAAGACTATCGGAACTAGCTGCGAAGTGTAGTGAACCCGATAGCTCTCAGATTATTCGCTAGTGAATATTTAGTTTAATTCGTGAGGCAGTTTTTTCTGAAACAATATCGCAACTCAAAATAAAACGCAACTGGAAAATGTGTTACTCTTGCCTATGTAGGAGGGATAGCATTAAGACAGGAAGAGTGACACAAGAGCCCTCTGGTGTACAAACTCTGAAGCTAGGTACATACAGGTTTGATGGTTGATAAAGAGATATTTACCATGTCTTTCATAGTCATAATTGAAAAACTATTAATTGAACTGATTTTTGAGTTGTGTCAGTTTAGAACTAGTAGAGCGATATATATGTAGATACTTATCTTAGGACTGTCTCAACCGTGTCTTCTATCCGCAAATGTACATATTCTTTCAGTGTACATTTCTAAATATGTATGTAAAAATTTGTTTTTGTGGCTACTCAGGATTCAAGCAAGCCTTTCAGTTAGACCTGAACGTCCATATATTCCGGCCACCTGAACAGACTTAACTGACAGGCCTGCCTAAAAGTGTGTAACCTGCTTTACAAATTTATTTTATGCTTTCATTAATGAGCAGATTAAGTTTCCTTTTAAGAAATAACTGAACACGCATATCTTTCTTGTTGTGAATTTCTGGTAAATAGAACAATAACCATATTTCTAAAACGAACCGAACTTGTTAAACGACTTAAATACTCCAAAGACAAAATGAATGGATTTATTTTACTTGGGCTACTTATTTATTTTACTTTGGCTACTATACGATGTTCTGTGAGGCCAGAATCTACCACATTGGATTCAAACACTAATTGTTGACCTGTATGCTAAAACGGCGTAGATTTGTGGAAAAGAATCTTAATTTATCATCTACTTACTTCCCAAGAGCGTCCCTAGATCCATCCAGGCTTTAATTAATTTACGTATTGATGGATACCCGCAAAGGGGAAAATCAGGCGGCTGGGGCATAGCTCTGGCCATACTATCTCCCTACTGTGGCGAATAGCCAAGAATCAGATACCTCTACAGTATCTGTCCCTCTGGGACCCTTGTGGCTCAATTCTGTAACAGGACTAATTTTATTTTTTTCTCAGTCAAAACACGTTAATTTTGGTATGAATCCAGCGGGCTTACCTTTTGACTTCTTGCGACGAAACGCGTTATATAATATTCATGATGTTGCGATGTAAATTTTCTATCCTGCTGTCATTGATTGTGACCAGAAACAGGATCATCCTGAGACCCTTTTTTCTGCACACTCAATACTGCTAATTAAGCTCCTGAACCCTTTCATGGAACGTTTTGAGGATTTCTAACCTCAAGTGTTCTGTATGGTATGATCTGATAATGCCAATTGGCCGGCGTTCTCCTTTCGTATTTCATAATGAAATTTTCACTCGCTAATGAACTAAACGATAATTTCTCCTACAATTGTGGTTGGTTGGCTGGTGAAGGTTCATCATAGTAACACTGTTTAACAGTGGAGGTGTGTGGACTTGTTTTTGCATCCTGTTTACAATAATTTCTCCTGTATGCATGAGATTTCACAATCTTAATTTATCATTTACTTACGTCCCGAAACGGCAGACGCCTCAGGTTTTATCTTGTAATAATTCCACCGAGTGAACCGCCTCCTGTTTTGAATTCCATTAAATCCAATAATAAATATCGATTAAAATGAAGACAAGAGCTATTTAAAAGTACCAATATTCTTCATTTCTCTGACGCTTTACCTCCGTTATTATCTTAGAGTAAGTAATTATAAAGCAAGGAAAAAGAAAGCGATTACAGGAAAATTACATTTTTCTTAATTATTTTCCCTCGTTTAAATTATATACTTACACTGAACAGGGAAGCTCCGCCTTCTTTCCGAAAATCATTTGGTAAAACGATACCTTTATAATAAAAACTTATTTCATAACAAATACATGCCTTGTTTCTGAATAAAACGATTTTTTTAAGTAAATAGCAAAAGTTGATCCTCAAAATCTTTTAAAACATTAACATATTTTTGCGACTTTTCGAACCTGTTCATAATCAGGCATCTTAAATTAAGAAGTTTTAAGGTATTTTGTAATTTTTAAATTTCATTATATGGTCCATAAATTTTGATAGTAAACAATAAATTGGGGTCTCCCGTGGTCTATTGGCTATCGCGCTAGATTCATAAGCGGGAGATGGTGGGTTCGATCCCCACCGGCGCCAGAAATTTTCTCATCTCAGGGCTCGCTGAGAAAATTCCTGGCTGCACCCTGGACGTCGGCGCTAATGGCCAAGATTTATGTCGATGCGCCGTAAAAAAAAATAAATAAAAATAAAATAAAATAAATAAATCCTGGTAAGAATCATAATTTGTTTAGTGGACAAGTCGAATTCACACTGATGTGTATTGAGTGTGAAATTGACTTGTGAATTTAAACAATTTCGGAGAGCAACATCTGCTAGTTACCTCAAGAATCCATTGATCCTTCCCCACCTCACCTTCAACTTACTTTTTTTTTTTTATTTTTATTTTTTTTTTTTTTTTATTTTTATTTTTTTTTTTTTTTCTTGGGTTGAGGTTAAAGCGTGTCAACTTTTGAGGCCAGTTACGTCAAATGCAACTCATTATGTTCGGTTTTAATATAATCAAACATTAAATATCAATTTGCTAGTATGTATATTGTTTAGTATTGTAAATATAAAAAACGTTTGAACGGGTGCGCGCGGGCGCGTTGTGTGTGTGGTTGTGCTAGGAGCGGCTTCAGAATTGAAAATAAAGTCTTTATATTAAATATCGTACAATACAAACACAATAATAATTTTCTCATATTTTATGTAGTAAACTTTGAAATTAATTATTTTGTTTGATTTAATTTTTAATTTTTTTTTTAATTGTATTTCTTTTTTTTTCAGAAACTTGATATGCTGTATCTATTTTTTACCCTTTTATTTATATACAGTTTTTATTAATTATTTTTATGTGAGCAAAGCACTTTGTTGTTCTGGAGCTCCGTGAATAAATACATAAATAGTGAGTAAGAGCGTCACCACCTGTTACAAGCAGTGTTCTGTTGCGTTTAAGGTTATAGTCACACGTAAGTGCTTTCACGTATTTATTTATTTATTTTTTTTTCAATTAGTAGAATGACTTATTGATCCCCCTTTTTGTCATTTCATTTTTCGATGCGTCAGTAGGATTAATCATTTAACGTTTTTTATTTTTTTACGTCGATATCCTTTTGTATTAGGTGTTAGATGTTGGCCTGCCTGAATGGGCAAATGTTTGTTTATTTTTGCTATCCTGCGGATGATATAATAATTAGAAGACGCACAAAATATTTTGTTCTGTCTTTATGTCTGGCCTATTTTGAAATGAAAAAATATAATTTTTATGTGTTTTATATCCTGAGTCATTATGGTTCTTGTATGCCGTTTTTCAGTGACATCAGATTCCAAGGAGGTAAAATAAGTTATTGAACCGTAATTTAGGTGCAGATTTACTTTATCTTAAATTCGATAATAATAACTTATGACCATTTATTGAAGCATATATGTAACAGTCTGCATTTGTGTTTCTTTATAATATTAATATTCTCTTGCTTTCTGTAGCTTAGGATGTTCCACAACTAAGTGGTTTTAATCGACAGATATAATTATATTAAAAAAGATTTTCAAAAAATTAAAAAAAATTATTTGCAGTGACTACTGATTTAACATAAAAAATACAATTGACACAGTGATGGCCTTCTCTAGGAGTCATGGGATGTTGCTAAAACAATTTTATATATATTTCACTTTGAAAAACCACTCCGTTATTTTAGATATCTCATGGAGTGTACTCTTGATATCGGAGGTCTTTTCAAGCCACTACGTACGAGATGAATGTTTAAACAAAGTTATGCCAAAGAGGGTTTGGTAATGCTCGCTGGAGAAGCATGTTTAAAATGTATCTTTCTGTAAGGAGACAGTTTTATCAAATTTGGCTTCATCTGAAATGCGCTAAAGGTTGTGCTTGCCCTTAAGAACAATAAATCCAAGACCCCTCCCCTCTCCAAGTAGTTGAAAGGAATGCCGCCAGGGGTAGGAGGGAGAGCTCCAATAGTTATATACATCCATTTATCTCCTTCAATCTCTCTCCTGTTTTAACTAAATTCTTCCTTCAAGTTATACCTCTCTGTTCCGCCTTTTATCCTAATGATGTTACGACTCGACACCATTCTTATCCTTAAACTCCTTGCAAAGATATAATTATTCCCAATATTTCCAGATTTTCGTGGAGAAGTAGAATATCTTCACGGGTTATAGGACATTTGCTTTTAATCCTCAGCGATCCCATCTACTAAACACCTAGAATTAACCCCATTAAAATATAACATGTATTATATACATATATATATATATATATATATATATATATATATATATATATATATATATATATATATATATATATATATATATATATATAAAAGCTTGGTAACGGCCACAACATTTGTTCTTCCGCCCCAAAAATTGGTATACAACTTTCCATTACCACACACGTGGACGAGTTCATTGACCAGCAAAATCGGCCCATTAGGTCTGGAGGTTTCTCTGGGTATCCCTCTGTCAGCACTAGGTTAACTCAGTTGTAGAGCACTCGATTAATATGGTGGAGGCTCTAAAGATTTTATCTTCTAGTGTCTTCGTTTGTGGATTGGATTCCAAGAGCGTTCCTAGATCCATCCAGGCTTTAATTAATTTACGTATTGATGGATACCCGCAAAGGGGAAAATCAGGCGGCTGGGGCATAGCTCTGACCATACTATCTCCCTACTGTGGCGAATGGTCAAGAATCAGATACCTCTACAGTATCTGTCCCTCTGGGACCCTTGTGGCTCAATTCTGTAACAGGACTGATTTTATTTTTTTCTCAGTCAAAACACGTTAATTTTGGTATGAATCCAGCGGGCGTACCTCTTCTTCTTCTTTCCCTTCCCCCCTGCGCCTTTCAGCGTGGACGAGCCTCTAGCCATTGGACCCATCCATCTCGGTCCCTAGCGAGCGCCTTCATGCTTGGTAATGTTTTTCCTTGGGCCTGTCCAAGTCTGGATATGTAGTCATCATATGACAGGCAAGGTCGTCCTCTTGGTCTTTTCCCAGTTGGCCTTGACTCCATGATGCTTCTGGGTCCCCGGTCTCCCTCCATTCTACAGACATGGCCGAACCACTTCAGCTGCCGTTTCTCAAGGGTACTCTTCAGAGGTGTGATTTTCAAGTCCTCTCTTACTCTTTCATTTCGTATGCAGTCCCTTCTAGTTTTGCCGACTACTCTCCTGAGATACCTCATTTCGGTTGCCGTGATTCTGCTCATGCCTGTCCTGAGATATCCAGCTTTCACTTCCATAGACACACAAGAGACTGCTGGGGTTGGGAGATAGACTGCTTTGAACACATGTAGTTTTACATCCCGTCCAACCTCTCTCTTTCCGACTATAGAGTTGCAGATTTGGTAATATATTTGGTTGGCCTTCTTAATTCTATTAGATATCTCACTATTGATAGTGCCATTCCTGTTTATTACCGTCCCCAAATATGTGCACTCTTCTACAACCTCTAAACTTTCTCCATTACAGGCAATGTTCACATCTTGTTCCTCTCTGCCTAGGTAGAGTATCTTGCTCCTGGTAGCGTTTATTATCATGCCTTTTCTTTCCAATTCCGCCTGCCATTCAATAATTGCCTGCTGTAGTTTATGTTGGGTGTCTGCAATTAGAACTATGTCACCTGCATACAATAGTGCTTGGGCTTGGATAGGTCTCATATTCCAATAGCCAAGAATACTTCTTCCGGTCCGCCTTTTGCAGATTTTGTGGATTTCATCAATAAAATTAATGAATAGCAGGGGACTAAGGCTATCACCTTGCTTCACACCTTGTGCCATTGGAAAGTGTTCTGATTCAGAACCATTGATCCTCACTACACCCTTGGGATCCTGGTATGTAGATATTATGGCATCTATTAGGCTTTGAGGAACATTTTTTGCAGCTAGGGCATTCCATAATTCTTCTCTTGGAACAGAGTCAAATGCCGCTTTGAGATCCAGAAAGGCAAGGTATAAACTTCCGTTTCTGTCCCATGTCTTTTCCATAATATTCCTGATAGAGAAGATGTGGTCCTGGGTTTGACGTCCTGTTCGGCTTGTTCTTCTTCCAATGCTGGCTCTATAAATGACCGCAACTTTCTTTCCAGAATTGTAGTATAGAGCTTATAAACTACCGGCGAGAGACATATAGGCCGATAATTCTCACAGATACTTTGGCTACCTTTTTTATGAATAGGGACTATTATATTGTTCCCATTCAGATGGAATCCTCTTCTCGTCCCATAACTTCTGAAATAGTTCATGTAATACTTTTATAAGTCCTATGCCAAATGTTATGAATTCTGGGCTTACATTGTCTCTTCCAGCAGCCTTGCCTATCTTTAGCCTCTCCAGGGCATACTCAACTTCCTCTTCCCATATAACCCCATGATATTCATCATTACTTACTGTCCGTATCAAGTTTACAGGGTGTCTATTATTGGAAAATATTTTATGATAATGGCTTTTCCATCTGTCCAATATTTTCTTCTGGTCAGTCAGTAGGTGTCCATTGTCATCCCTAATATTTCTTATGGGCTTGCCCCTGTTTCCCTTTAGCCCTTTTACTTTTCTCCAAAAAAGTCTTGTATTCTCCCTATAATCTTTATCCAGCATCTTTCCAAATTCCTCCCAAGATTTCCTTTTTGCCTCTCGCACTATGCCCTTGGCTTCATTCCTTCTAATCACATATTCTTGCCATTTATCTTGAGTGCGATCTGACTTGAAATCTTTCCAGGCTTGTTTCTTCTTTCCTATGGCTTCTTTCACTTGTTCGTCCCACCATTTGGATCTTTTCCTTTTCATTGATATTCTTTTCGTGCCACATACTTCAGTTGCCGTGCCAATTAGTTTATTCTTTACCTGAGACCATAATTCTTGCGGCGAAACGCGTTATATAATATTCATGATGTTGCGATGTAAATTTTCTATCCTGCTGTCATTGATTGTGACCAGAAACAGGATCATCCTGAGACCCTTTTTTCTGCACACTCAATACTGCTAATTAAGCTCCTGAACCCTTTCATGGAACGTTCTGTGGATTTCTAACCTCAAGTGTTCTATATAGTATGATCTGATAATGCCAATTGGCTGGCGTTCTCCTTTCGTATTTCATAATGAAATTTTCACTCGCTAATGAACTAAACGATAATTTCTCCTGTATGCATGAGATTTCACATTCTACGCCAAACCGGAATGCGTCCTAGCTAAAGACGCATCCGTTGTCTGAGGATCCTGTCCAAGTTTAACGAATATCATTATTAAATTGGGTTATATTCAACTTCTGCGTTGTTATGATTGTGGGATGTTCTCTTTTTATTTTGGGCACTTTTATTATTCAGCAATATACATATCGTCTCTGTCATACTATGGAATATGAAAAATCTCGTTTTTCAGATTCCAGAATTTGCTCTTGGATTGTGGGCTTATCGCAAATTTTCGCACCTCTAACCCCTTTAGAATAGCCTTTAATGCCTTAAATAAAGTATCGAATAAGACCATTTTTCAATATATTACTTCGTCAATGGATAGAATATGTTCCTTCGATAGTTTGCTCCGATTTGCACATTCGATAGTTTGACATGGTAGGGGCGATATAACTCCTCATCCGAAACTATTCATGTTCTGTTTTTTTATTTATATAGGTTAATTTAAGCAGATTATTAAGGAGTTTAGCATACACTACCAACCGTCTAAGGTATGCGTAGTTATGCAGCTATGTTTTATGACGGTTTTTAAGTATAAAGAGTCATGCTAGATATCTTAATTCAGGTAATGTGTCCTAAATGGGTCGTTCAACGCTCCTCGTTTGACTTCTTGTCGTCGAAGTACCCTCCCCTATGCCGCAACAGCACAGAGAAATGATCCGGTTAGTTCACCTAGAAAACACCTTCTATGCTACGTTGCAAAAGAGAGATTTGCGATACCCGTCGCTTTCGCAGAAATTGTACCGAATCGTAGACGTAATTATGTTTTACGTCTTACAGGCCAGAAGACCATCCGCCATTTTGGAAGATATTGGAGGTTTCACTGTGACTGTTTGTTATTGTTTGCTTAAGGCGGTGAAGTAACACGAAGTCTGGGGGTTCGCTGGTCAACAGTCTAATGGAAGATGGGGAAAAAGGCGAGAAACCTTGACTGAATTGAAATTTAATCAAGGAAATATCTTAACATCAGTGTTAGAGGATAGAATGTCAAAAATATTCCGTTCAATAAGGAAACTAAATCTCAAAGTTCTAGCTCTGATGAGGATATTTCCTAGAAAGATTGGCTCTCATTAAATTTCAATAAAGTTGAACAGTCTGGCTTTATTCTATCATGTTCTCCACAGTGAAAACACCGACGTCAGCATAGCTGTGTCTGCCTGGCAACAAACTATTTTATTCCTTATATTTTTATTTTTTTTAGCTTGACAACACATAGTTGGATGACGAATTTGTTAAGAGGTTAAAAATAGGCGAATCCATCTAATTAGTTGTTTTCAATTAACTGAAAACATTCGTTGAAAACTATGTGAAACGCCAACGGCCATAGCCACAATCAATGTACTGGTTCCCGTTGACACCGAAGTTAAGCATCGTCGGGCGTGGTCAGCCTGAATGGGTGTTAATAGCCCGACGTTAATAGCCCAATTCTTGATACGCCATTGACAAAAAAAGGTGTGACATGTCTACCAAATAGACATTGTGAAACATGATACTGGTATTGGCTACTTTTTGCGCATTAGATGACTTTCAATTATCCAGTTGCGCTTAGATGGCGACAATATAAATAAAATAAATAAAAAAAAAACTAATAGCCACATGAGTTATTTTAAAATATGATTGTCTCATAAAAAATATAAAGGGCGCTGAGTAAATAGGTTCGAGGGTGCCTAACTAGTATTACCTTTTGATATAATGAAATCTTCTTTGTCTTGAGCTCATTCCAGGCGTTTCTCATCTCCACCTCGGCCTTTTCTCAGGATCCGTAATGAAAGTAGAAATGCAAAATAGTTTGAAATTAACCTCTCGCCTTCCCTTGAATGCAAACGACCCGTTGGAAGAAGCTTCTCGACTTCATTCATTTAGATATTTATATCGATTTCTCTCCTCCTCTTTAGATAGGATTATTAATTATTTGTTCTATTTCGGAACAAGTAAGAAGTCCGTCACGCAGGAGCTGATAACTAAGCATTTTCATCAGAATTTGGGTGGTGTAGACTGCATTCCTGAATAATTTGCTTAAAATAACCTATATAAATAAAATTAAAAAATGTCCATAAATTTAATGCCTAGAAAAATGTACTTATTTTCATTTATTTTTAGTTAAATTTCATTATTTCTCACAGTATTTTTATTCAAATCTGTGACTTATGTAAATAGAAAATATGTGTATAAGTTTGTGTCTGTGTATGCTTATGGATATCCTAAGATAGGACTAAAACCATTAAAGCCAACTCCTTGCAATGGGGAAACCTTGTATGCAATATATAAAATAAAAACAGGAATAAGTCTGCTCTTTTAAATTTTTAATGTACAAACTGTTTCAATTATTAATTTTGTAATTTTCCTTTCTGAACCCTAGTTTTTAGCGCGGTTCCTCCCTCCCCCATAGGGAGGAACCCCGCTTATAAGGTTGATACAATGAAACAATCCGGAAGTGCCGACAAGAAAATTTCGCGTTTCAGAACCCCTAGAGACCGAAAATAACGGTGGTTCAAATTTGTGTATATATGTATATATATATATATATATATATATATATATATATATATATTTGTCTGTTCGCTCATTTTTGGCTTCCCTGATGGTCCGATTTTGATGAAATTTGGTACAAAAATTAGTCGTCCAATTTTAAAGGTCAAGTTCGTTAACCAGCAAAATCCCCCTACTGGAAGATAGCGTTTGGGGCGAAATTCGCGCAGAAAAAATCGTAGCGCTTACGTTTTTAAGTTCATAAGCTTGTAAGTACTCTTTTTATAGGCTCCTTGGGCTAGGAAAACGAATGAAACCATTTTCAAGGCGATAGCTTTAACCGTTTTTGAGAAAATTGGAAAAATAGTTTTTGAATACCGTTTTTGGTTTGGGTACTTAGAAACATGGGATTCAGTTGAAACATTTTCTGCATGTTCTACTTTCATTAAAACTAATATGTTGAAATTTTTGTTACGTTTGGAGTTTTAGGAAGGGTTAGAAAAAAATCTTTTATTAACAGACATAAAAAGTTTTGGTAACTTTGTATACCTACTTTCCTTAATATCTCGAAAAAGGTTGAGAATCTTGGGGAACGGAAGATGACCATTAGAAAGCTCACTAAATGATCTACAAAAATGGTTCTGATGAAAGTTTTGATTAGGCGATGTCAATCGGAGAAATAAGTGCTTAAAACTTTAAAGTAATTGATTTCGCTTATTCCAACTGTTCTTTTTGTCTGTTTTATTCCTTGTTATTTTTAAATTGCTTATAGTTAGATAATGTATTTGACAATAAAACAGATTAAGTAAAATAATAAGATAAATTTATTGTTAAAAATGTAGCGTTCAAAGAGAGAGATCCCAAGGCTTTCCAAATGCCTCTGAGCGGAGTCCTTTCTGCCCGACTTATGGGATAGCTGACCCATACAGGTAAGATTGTAAATCAAGACCTTTCAAGACTGGTTAGTTTGAGATTTCATTTGGATAGGTGTTTCGCTATTGATCTAAACAAAGTAATAACTGTTTCTATTCTATGCCTTCATAAACACTAAAGATAAGAACGGAACCGCGCTAAGATGACGCAGTTCCTGCGAATCGGACTTTTTTGCCCTTTAACACAAGTAAAAGAAATAGCTTTCCTCTATGTCCTGTACATACCATTAAATAATATTCCTGAAGAGCAACTAAAAGAGTGAAACTAGTAAAGCAGTGATTGATACATCATATTTATTAATTGATTTCTATTTGTTTACCTTCGGCCTGCTATAAATAAATAATGATAGTAATGTTAAACTATGCCCACCTTCTACACAAAAGGGCCGAGTGTAACCTTAAAGGCAGAGGACCTTTGCCTATTGCTGTTCTACCTTTAACTTGCCCTTTCCATAGTTTACCTGATTCAGTCATTATTCAGTCATGCCGCTGTAAATATCATCCATTTATTATTAGCCCTTCCTTTATAATACCTTCTTTACGAAAATCAATAAACGACCCGACTTTTTAATGAAAAGTCGAATTTTCGTTTATAGAGCGTTAATCCAGTTAATACATATATAAAGGATTAAAGGTCAATAAATAAATTAAATAAATCTACTATATATATATTTGTCAAATACCACTCCCTCACTGACTGACTCACTGACCTATCATCGCCCAGCCCAAACCACTCTACAGAAAAATTTGAAATTTTGCATGGTCACTCCCTATAGGACGTAGACACTCGTTAAGAAAGAATTTATTGTTATTAGAATTTTTAAGTATTTTTAGAGGGGTTTAAAGTTTTAGTTGGTTAGAGCAGGCAAGCCAAGGCAGCATGCGTTGCTAGGACGATGAAGAACAGCTGTTACCGTACATTATCTATTTCATAGTATTACTTATAATTGAGGTTAATTTCAACTATGATGGCAGTCCTTGAAATACTAGAAATAAACTGTGATTTTGTGTGAGGTAATAATATCCCGAACCACTTAACACAAAAATTTGAAATTTTGCATGGGCAATCCTTTTAGAATGTAAACACTCGCTAAGAAAGGTTTTTTTGATATTCAAATGTTTAAGTACTTCTAGGGGGTTTTGAATTATTATGAAGTTCCACATCGGCTCAAAAATTGTCCGATTTTGATGAGATTTAGTACAAAGATCTTTCTTCTCATTTGAAAGGTCAAGTTCATTAACCAGCTGATCTGTTTAGTGGGACATGTTTCTTGGAGCAAAATTTGCGTGAGAAAATCGGAACGCTTACATCCTTAACGTAGGAAAACGAATGAAAGCATTTTTAAAACGATTTCTATAACCGTTTACGAGAAAAATTGAAAGAAATATTTTTCCAAACTAATTCTTTGTTTGGGTATTGAGAAACGGTGATTGGTTCACTTGAAACTTTTACCAGGTATTTGACATTCATCTAATCTAAGATATTTAAACTTTAGTATCGTTTGAAGGCAAGAAGTATATGAGAAAAAAATGTGTAAATGGTGATACAAAGTTTTCAGACCTCAGTATATTTTCTAAAATATCTCGAAAAAGGTTGGGAAACCGTAGTAAGTGGAAAGCGGCTATTCGTAAATTCTTTAAAAAAAAGATTCTGTTGTAATGTTTGGTGGGGTGATGTGAATCGAAGAGATAAGTGCTTAAAACTTAAAAGTTGTTAGTTTTATTATTTTAAACGTGCTTTTGTCTCTGTTTAACCAACTTTTTAAATGGTTGTTGTATTTTTTTTTCTTTACTCCCCAACGGAAACAAGCACGGGTACCTCCACATGGTGTTTTTTGAGTAAGTCCGTGCAATAATAAGCTGTACAATATTATGTAGTGGCGTTAATTTTTATTATACCTTATTTAACGCAATATAAAAACTACTTATCGACCGTGGTCAAGCACGGGTAGTCAGCTAGTAATATAATAAACCATAAATCTTTTTTTTTCATTACCTACAAGTTGAAAGTACTTTTCAAACTTTCCATTATATGAAAGAGTAGAAGGCCTTAAATTATATTTAAGGGCTGAATGAGAAGGAAGTTCTGATGGTAGCATATGATCAGATTATCAGTCCATTCTGAAAAAAAAACCATTCCCAAATGATGTGATTTCCCTACAATTGGTTCTTTTCCAACGTAAATCCTGTTTGCAAATCATAACTATCGATTTAAATTTTTGAGCTTTGCGCCATAATAGCCTTTCACCCCGAATTAAATTTTAGCATAAATATACTTTAGCGATAGCTAAACTGAAAAAAAAACTTCGTTCGCGCCTGCGCGGAGGCCATGCACGAAACCGTGGCGTTGGCATATGCGCGGTGCCCATATAGGAAACCGCCCGCGTTCGATGGACGAACATAAATATGCTTTAGCGATGACTAAACTGAAAAAAAAACGTTACAAAAAAGTGTCCGGTGGCGTTCGCGCATGCGCGGTGGCCATGTACGAAACCGCTGGCATTCGAACATTAATATACTTTAGTGATGACTAAACTGAAAAAAAAAAACATTCGACGAGGTCGATCTTCGTTTCCCGAAAGCGATTAGATGGTTCTTGAAGAACGTCGACGTCACTTCTTATAATTCCAACACGAAACGGAGTATCCCGGAAACGATAGAATATGTCGCTATCGACAAATACTCGGGATACAAGGATGAAATTGACAAAATGTCTTTGACCGATACTTCCGGACTGCCGTACATCATCAGATCCTTGTTGGGTACGCCTTATATGATCACTTGCAACATCGAGGTAGCCGATGGCTTAGTAAACGGCTTCATCGGTATCCTGAGCCATACGACGAAGATGGCGGTGTCTTACGTTCTGGCTGCAGTTCGACCAAACGAAAGTAGGTAAATTGTTGAAGGCTAACTGCCACCCTCACGTAGCGGCTCATCCGAGTCTGCACCGCGACTGGGTACCGATCAGTACGCGGACCGCTAAAATATCTTTCAAAACTCGTACGTTATCGTGCAAACGGTTACAATTTACTCTACTCCAGGCATGCGCGCTGACAATACACAAATCGCAATGAGGTACGTACGAGACTTTAGTATACGATTACGATAAAGGACACGAGCAACAGTCAGTTTACGTCGCACTTTCGAGAGCTACATGATTAGACGGGGTAGGAAAAAGATTATAAATTCTATTACTCGAGAGGTCGAATAAGTATTGATTTACAAGTCGAGTTCGATAGATTGAATAATCCCAAGTTTTGCCTGATAAGAAGATAATGGCATTGACCGAAACCTGCCTAGACAACGACGATGAAGTCGGTCTGAGAGGTTACAGGTCTGTATCTCAGTTCAAGCGAGAGAAGGTTCGCGCTGGCGGGGTGTATTGAAGTATATTATTCTCGAACTGAATGGCAACACTGTCAACGATAGAAGAAGAAAAACACATTTATTGGGTCGGCTTCATTGTAAGCCTTACACAAAATTAACAACAAAACATTAAGTTAAAATAAAGGAACATTTTAAACAATATATGAAATATTAATATAGGGACTGAATCAGCAAATAAAACTGACTTGTCTATGGTATAGTCGATTTACTGTGACTTGTCCAATTCCTAGTTGTTGAATCTCTGCTCGAAGAGTAGTCAGATATTTTATTGTCGTGTCCTTCAGAAAATCCGTTATGTAGGCTACATCCAGTTCACGATGCAGTTGTGTGTTCCTGATGAACCAAGATGCTGACACTGCGATTCAAAGATTTTATTTTGGAACTTCTGAATCTTATTAATCTGCGTCTTCGTGGCTCCCATCCAGACAGGTGATCCGTACGTAATGAGGGGTCGAATTAAAGTCTTGTAGAGCATTGTGGTCGTATGTGGCTTTAGTGAAGTATGTCTGTTGATCATGGGGTAAAGCTGTCCAAGTCTTTGGTAAGCCTGTGTCAGTTTAGTTTTTATGTGAGTGGTCCAAGTCAGTTAGAAGGCCTAGGTATTTCAATGGCTCGTCTTCTGTGTTCCAAGGAATTATGTGATTATTGATGTAAATATTTGAGTCTGTCTGTAATTTACGGAGAGAAAATATTTTAGTTTTGGTTTTGACTAGGTTAATTTTGAGTTTCCAGGAGTCGAACCATTGTAATAACAAGTCTGTAGCAGTCTGTAGGTTTCTAATAGCCGTTGGTAAGGCGGAGTGTGAAGTATACAGTAAAGTGTCGTCAGCAAATGTGCCTATGTCAGCAGTCGGAGGAGTCGGTATGTCGTAGCAGTAAATATTAAATAAAGTTGGGCTGAGCACTGAACCTTGTGGAACGCCGACTTTGATATTTCTTCTTGTACTGAGTGTTGAGTTGTCAAGTACTTGAAAAGTTCTGTCTTGAAGGAAGGATGTCAATGTCGCGTGTAAATATGGTGGCAAGCGTATTTGTTGCATCTTTAAGGTTAGGAAGCTGTGGCTTAAAGAGTCAAATGCTGCAGCAACGTCCAAGGAAATCGCGCAGCAATACTTATTTTCTTAGTTAGTCTATGAAGCTGGTGAACTGTAGAGTGTTTATTTTTGAAGACAAATTGGTGAGTTGGTAATATGTTATGTTCAGAAAAATGGGACTGTATTCGATTATTAATTAAAGTTTCAAAGACTTTGCAAGTAGTATTCAATAAAGTAATTGGCCTGTAGCTTGAGGGCTCATCCTTTGGCTTCCCTGGTTTATGAAACATCAGGATGATACCATTTTTCCAACTTCTTGGAAAATAACCAAAACGCAGAGCGGCACTGAATAGTCCAACTAAGAAGGCCAGGGCTTTTGTTGGGAGATTTCTAAGGACGATGTTAGGGCTGCGGTCTTCACCTGGAGCTTTTTTACGAGGAAGTTTCTGAATAACTGCTTTTAGTTCATTTAGTGAAATAAATTTAATAGGCATACTATTCGGCAAGTAGTTCATTTGGATTGAATATGTCTTCAAGGTGATCTGCAAATAAATTGCATTTCTCCTCATCCGAAGTCACTACGATATTATCCTTTCGTAGAGGTGATGTAGAGATGTTAGGACGAAGAAGCCGTCTGGTTTCCTTCCAAACCCGATCATCGCCACTAGTTAGATCACTCAGAAACTCCTGGTACTTGTTTATTCTGAAGTCGTTGAGCTCTTTTTTAACTTTTCGGGCAAGGCGGTTATAATCTGCTTTAGCGTCTGGATCTCGAGTCCTACTCCAGTGACGGCGCCATCTGTTCTTCTCTCTTATTGTATCCAAAATGTGAGAAGGAATGAAACTGCGAGGTCTTTTACGGGGATCGCAGAAGTTTACGGTATTTGAGGCAGATATAGCGTCATATATAATATTTTTAAAATATTCCACTGCACTATCTATTTCATTTATAGTGTTATAAAAACTGGGATGATCAAATGTTCTTTAAGGTGAGATTTAAAATTGTCCCAGTTGATTTTTCCGTTTATTAATTTTTCCATGACTGGAGGTGACCTAAAATATTCCTGTGTTGATATTAAAACTGGGAGGTGATCTGACTCTAATTCAAAAAAAGTCCGACTCGCAGGAACTGCGTCATCTTAGCGCGGTTCCATTCATATCCCTAGTGTTATTTTGTAGACTTAGAATAGAAACAGTTATTACTTTGTTTGGATCATTCCTAATGTAAACAAATATGAAAAAAAAAACAAGATTTTCGGCTAGGGATGAAACTATCCTAAGCAGAAATTACTCTTTCTGCCGTCCCAAGTTTCGGTCTACGAAGACTCTTCTACGAATATATTTCTAATTTACTTAACTTGCAGTGCTAACATATCCATTTTACTTTTAAATGCAATTAAACAAAATAAAATTGTACATGAAAATGAGAAAGTAGTGTTATTTTTTATTGAACTAAGGCCACATTCAACCACAAAATATAATTATATTTCTAGTATAGCATTTGGCTGCATGACTTCCTACAGGTAAAGGTAACTGTCAGCTGTCCTAGAATGCTTGATGAGAACAATGAATCTTGATTTATGAAGTGCAATAAAAGCCTACCTGAACCGGCAGACTACCTCGACCCGGACTGACCCTACACGGCGAATATTTACGTTTTCAGTTCTGTTACAGGTTCAAAGAATTTGTATTTATTCCCCTGTTTTATTGAGAAATACATCCTCCTCCTAGAAGCAATAACAAAATAACAAGAAATAAAAACAGACAAAAAGAACCGTATAAATAAACGAAATCAATTATCGTTTATCAAACTTCTAAGTTATATGTACTTATTTCTCCGTTTGACATCGCCTAATCAAAACTTTCTTCAGAACCTGTTTTCTAGAGCATTTTGTAAGCTTTCGAATGGTAACCATCCGTTTACCAAGATTCTCAACCGTTTTCGAGATATTAAGAAATTATACGAAGTTCCCAAAGCTTTTCATCTCTATTAATAAATTATATTAATATAACCCTTCCTTAACTCCAAACGTAAGTAAATTTTCAGCATACTAGTTTTGATGAAATTAGAACATGCAGAAAATGTTTCAACTGAATCCCATAATTCGAAGTACCAAAATCAAAGACAAAAAGAACCGTTTTAAGCACTTATTTCTCCGATTGACATCGCTTATTCAAAACTTTCTTTAGAACCTTTCTTGTAGACCATTTAGTAAGCTTTTGAATGGTAACCTTTCGCTTCCCAAGATTTTCAACCGTTTTCGAGATATTAAGAAATTATACGAAGTTCCCAAAACTTTTTATTATTTCTGACAACAGAAAATTGGTCTCATTTTACCTATCCTGTTTTACACACACATACATTTTCCTTACAAATACAACATAAGAAATTACAAAAATAAAAAGCAATACAAAACCAAGGGAAAGAGACAAAAATTACAAAAAGAACGACAAAAACCCGTTCATAAGAACAAAACAGACGTATTTGAAGTTTTAAGCACTTATTTCTCCGATTGACATAACCTAATCAAAAATAGTTTTAGAATCATTTTTGTAGAGAATTTAGTAAGCTTTCAAATAGTTTCAATCCACTTACCACGATTTCCCAACCGTGTTCGAGATATTAATGAAAGTATACGAAGTTTCCAAAACTTTTCATGTCTGTTCATAAAATATTTTATTCTAACCCTTCCTTAACTCCAAACGTAACATAACTTTCAACATATTAGTTTTAATGAAAGTAGAACATGCAGATAATGTTTCAACTGAATCCCGTTATTCTAAGTACCCAAACCAAAAACGGTATTCAAAAACTATTTTTCCAATTTTCTCGACAACGGTTAAAGCTATCGCCTTGAAAATGGTTTCATTCGTTTTTCTGGCCCATGAAGCCTATAAAACGAGTACTTACAAGCTTATGAACTCAAAAACGTAAGCGTTACGATTTTTTCTGTGCGAATTTCGCCCCAAACGCCATCTTCCAGTGGGCGGATTTTGCTGGTTAACGAACTTGACCTTTCAAATTGGACGACAGATTTTTGTACCAAATTTCATGAAAATCGGACCATTCGTCTTCTATTTAGAGAGCGAACAGACAAATATATATATATATATATATATAAATATATACATATATATATATATATATACAAATTTGAACCACCGTTATTTTCGGTTTCTAGGGGTTCTGAAACGCAAAATTTTCTAGTCGGCACTTTCGGATTGTTTCATTGTATCAACCTTATAAGCGGGGTTCCTCCCTATGGGGGAGGGAGGAACCGCGCTAAAACACTGTATTCAGAATTGGAAAGCTCCTCCTCGAGCAACGTTAGATTCCCTATCTTTTCGATAGATTTTATAATTGCTAATGGAAATTTTGTCCTTATAAGTCAGGTGGGTCTCACTAAGGCAAGCTACGGGAATTTGGAGACGCTGCAGGAATTCCTTAAAACTCAACAGTTTATTTTCAGTCCGTTGCAGTTCCAATTAACTATTTGAAGCCTGTCAAGAGGTAATGGTATGGGATGGTTAGCCATGAGAAGCAGTGAAAAATTCTCCGAATAATTTAGTAATGAATGCCTTTATTTGAGGGATGTATGGTGTTATAATTTGCTTAATAACATTGATTATGAACTGGGTAACTGTGGAAGTATCATCAGTATTAGACTCATTATCCCTAGAAGTATCTTTTTGGTTTCTAGTTTTGGGTTTCCTATAAGACCAGGTTGGTACAGGAGGAACAGTACCATTAAACTGGGGTCGCAGAAATTCAGGATCTGGTGGAGGAGGGGGTGGAGGCCTATTTTCCTGGGCAGATTTCTTGGAAGACTTGTTGGAAGCATAGCGCACAAATGCAAAACAGTTTTTTGAAGTAGCAGGATGTTCCTCATCACAATTAGGGCATTTGGGGGTTTTAGCATCGCATTGAGAAGAATGGTAGCCACCAGAGCAATATGTGCATTTGATAGAGAGCTTACAAGATGATTTGCCATGGCCCCAAATTTGACAATTTGTACAGCGAACAAATTGAAATTTTTTACGTGCCTCCACTGAAACCACAGTATCAAGAAGATGGGTAAGTTCAAAATTTTTTTTTGCCAGCAGCATTTTTTTCAGCAACTACAGATACTAAAGGAATTGGTTGGCCTGATCTATTTGTTAATCTCACAACTTTTACTATTGAGTAGTTTGGAGACAGCTCATCTTTAATTTCTTGTTCAGAAAAGCATTCTGCTACTCCTCGAATAACTACGTTCAACTTACGGTCATCGGGATGTACGTAGGTAAAATATTGGAGCTTTGCTTCGTCAAAGAAGCGAGTAACAGATCGGAAATCATCGGTAGACTTGAGGGATATTTTAAGTTTTTTATTTACCAATTTAATATCTGGTGGGTCTTTAGTGAGTTGCTTGAGGTCACGAGTAATTTCCTGAACATTAATTGCATCAAATAAAAATATAGGTGGTATCCACGTTTTCCCAGAATTATTATTTGTATTTGAATTAACAGCAGAGTTATTAATAATAGGTTCATTATTGGGCAAAGTCTCAGAAAGAGGTTGGAATCTATTATGTAATTGAATGGTGTTGACTTTATACCTCTTAGCAGCTGTTGTAGAATCGATATGGTTTCGACGCTTGTTCATATTCTCTAGGTTATCGATAACCATGTTTGAGGTAGCAGAAGCTGAAGGCACGCTTTTCTTAGGAAACAAAAATTCATTTGAATTAACAGCTGTTTCATCAATTAAATTGTTATTTTGAATATAACCTGAATTTAAATTTTCCATGGTTTTGTTACCTTTTACTGATTTCTTATTAAATTTTACCTTAAAATTTACCTTAAATTTTACCTTACTTACAGACGATTCTGCTAAGTCCTTTTTGTTTAACACTAGATCCGGTTTGTAGCGCATACAGAGGTCTCTTAGCCGAGCGCGAAACTCCGGATTTTCACTTGAAGCGTGAAGTGGGCGCACTTTTACATCGTTCTAAGCACTTAATACACCAGAATTACAAAAATACATACATT
>OX328123.1:88417828-88452828 GCA_946811695.1 Gonocerus acuteangulatus
GATTAATTTTTTCTATATTCCTAAATATACACCTTCACCGTCCAGCACATGGATTATAGTTTACTTGTTTTAATTTAACAAACAGGTTTTTTTTTATATCTCTTCTTATACAAAATATTTGTAGGAAATAAGCGTAAATAGCAAATCAATGTTATATTTTGACAATGAAAATTCTTCAAAGAACGCTATTTTCATGTTACATGCATCTTACAAGTGTAGATTTACACATGTAACATATAACTAGAGTACTTGTTTTACAAATGTATGTTATGAAGAACATACAACAAATGGTTCAACAATAACAACAACAAATCTTTCAAAAAGTACAGGTCTTATTTTTTTAGGGCCCTTTGAATCCTGCAATTTTCCCTCCAGCTTCTGCTACATGGCGCTCTAATGTATATTTTATGAATGTCCCCCATATAAATGCTGCAATTTCATCAATACCTTCTCCAATGTAAATCAAACTTCCATTGTATCTAATCCAGAACCAAGTAATAAGCACTAAAATAGAAATTCTCATAAGAAGGTTGGCCAGATTTGAAAGGTAGTCCAAGCCCAGGACTTCGAGTGTCGTGGATAAAACATAAAATGCAAATGCTAAAACAAAAAATACAGTTGGCGTCCTTGTAGCTCCAAAAATATTTTTTGTTTCATTGTTTTGCTTGAAGTAAACAAATAAATCTTCAATATCAGTCTCTAATTTACTTTTAAAATTCTCAGAAAATTCTTCTCCTCCCATTTTCCTCTTCGTTGAAAATTCTTCCAAGACGAGTGATTTTATCCGAAGGTGTTCACCTTCTAAGAAGACTGAGTTCAAGTGTGGCCTTGAACCTCCGCAAACATCTTCCATTAGAGAATGATATGATTCCTTCGCGGCAGCCACTGCAGCTAAGTTATTTGCCTCGGCAGTAGCGAGTAGCATTGATTTAGGTTCAGGAAGTTCATCTCCATCACAAACTACCAAAATATGATTAAAATACTGAATTAAGTCTTTAGCCTTCACTCTATGACCACCAATTTCTTTTAATATTAAGTTTTCAGGAGCTAAAATAAGAGGAACCAGAATTTTTAAATATTTTTTAAAATCTGTGTCAATATCTGATAAACGGCCATCAAATTTTGGGCTTGTAGCTACTTTCAGACCTGGATGTGGCATTAAGAAGCAGATAATATCAGTAAAACATGCACGGATATGTTTTCTTAAGGATTGCAATTCAGAATGTTGTTTTGGTATGATCTGTAAACGTTTGTTAAGTATTTTTTCACCACCGACTTCTCCAAATTGAGCTTCATAAGGATAACTCCAATCTCTAACAAGAAACAGAAGTTTCTGAAATGGTTTTTTATCGTTATCAGCTAGAGCTAAGCGTCCGTACTCAGTAAATACTTGAAGGTGTTGAAGGTCATCCTCTTGAATATTTTGACTAAGGTTATATATCTGAACTGAACTCAACATAGTGCTCAAAGCGAATACCAAAGCCCCATCCTTTACCGTGCTTTCACTATCAAATGTTCCTTGAGTATCAAGGAAAATAATTGCTACTTCTTCATTATTAAGTAGAGTTGTGAATATTTCAGGCCACATTAGTATTCCTGTAGTATCCCGTTCAGATCCACCTCTCCAGGAAAAGCCGCCTAGTGGCTCGTCGCTGTCACCCATCCAACCAAAATCATCCGAAGAATTAGTATTGCACGATGTATACTTCGCCCTCGCGTAACGAAGGAAAAAGTCTAGTATAAATGATTTTCCTTTCCGATAGGCTCCTGCTATAGAAATTACCACAACATTTCGATCTTTCACGTGATCTTTCAGAAGTAAATCCTTTAATATTTGTTCGTTTAATCCAAATCTATGATCAGGTTTCGAGATCACTATAGGTTCTCCACAGAACTTTCCTTCTTCCTTGTTCCCCTTCCCTAAGTTAACATTCATTTTTGTTCCAAAATTTCGTTTAAGCGGACAATGAAAGAAAAGCTCATAAAATGAAATTAACTCATACAATTTCATCAAGACCTACAACAGCTTTAATTATATAATAAAACATTTCAAACACATGGTATTTATATTATTTTTAACGCTATTTTTTAATGGCGGATTTCTTTGGAAAGGATTATCAATAGTTTATCAATATTTCCTTGGCGATGAGACAAGAAAGACGCCTTTAATTTTTTATTAATTGTATTATAGGGTTTCCATAATCTTTTTTGTTTATTGTACCAATGTATCATTGCATTCTAACCAAACAAGTTTGAATCTGAGATTGGAAATTATATTGAAAGGTTCAAGTGATACCATGGGCGGTAAGCGATTCCAATTACGCTCAAGTTTCTCAGAAATTGGACCCTCAAAAGACCGTGTTCGTTGGCGCACTTCATGGCATGATCAACGCAAGAGCATTGGCCAAGATTATGAATGACCTTTTTGGTGGGGTTATTTACGCAGGTAAGTCTTCCCCAATATATTCACCATTTTACTAAATGTTTTTAACATTAGCTAATATCAATTTATTTGTCATAAATGTTAAAAGCGTGAACGTTTGAATTCATATGCTTTCTATAAGTCTCTCCGCGCATGAACGCGCTTAGTATCTCCTCTTTAGCATTTATTTCCGGATCGATTTTCAGCCTATTATTGCCATTTCATAAACGTTTATTACCATGGGCGTATATAGAAAATAATTTCGGAGGGACTGGGAAAATTTCGGGGGGGGGGGGCTGAGTCCATTTCCGGTGTATGGAATACTAACAATTTAGATCTTGGAAGAGTTTTAGGCCCAGCGCACACGGTGAGACTGTTTTGCAACTCCAGTTGCAAACTAGTTGCACGCGCAACTGTTTTGCGACCTCGGCAAAGTATTTCAATGGACAGGCGCACACGACGCAACTGGTTTTTGACGATTTCAAACTAACCTGAAACCAAACATATGTTAAGGCCCATCGCACACGATGCAACTCGTTTGCAACTCCAGTTGCACGCGCAACTGTTTTGCGACCTCGGCAATGTATTTCAATGGACAGGCGCACACGACGCAACTTGTTTTTGACGATTTCAAACCAGTCACATGCAACGCAACTGCAACCGCGGGCCCACGGTTGCAGTTGCGTTGCATTTGAGTTGTACGAGACTTTCGTCGGACAGCCTTGCATTCTATCGATATTTGAGGTTGCTTAGTTACATGAAGGTTCATTTATTACATATGTTATTCAGCTATGTTATCTTGGGTTATCAGTCCAGGCAACGAATGCTTGATAACAGCTATAGGTGGAAATTTTTGGAACACAATTTTTGACGTCTTAACTTTGTTTGGGCTGGATAGGAGGTGAACATAACAAAAGTCCTTGCCCCTAGCCATTAAGCAGGGGGGAAACCCCGCGTCCTAGCGACATGACTATTATATAACAAATAAAAGCTGATTAAATTTTCTACAAGTTCTATTCTATAAAGTTTTTCGAGATATCTTTAGTTTTCGAAATATCCGCTCGTCAAAGTCTGTCATTTTGGGAAAAAACACATTTTTTTCTATTTTCGACCGGAATCTCTTCAACGATGAACCCAAAAAATAAATTGCGGCTACAGGGTTGTAGGACTTCGCTTCAATAATATATATTACTTTACTATTTTATGTATTTTCCTCCAACTGTGAAAACAGTTTTAGTGTTCATCGTGATATCCTGCAACAACTGTCGACCAATGAACCGTTCAATTTCTCACCATTTCCAGTCATTGTATTGTCCAAAATATACTCCATTATGTAAGTACTGGACGTATAAATAGTACGAAATACATAATTTTGGGCCTCTGACCAATTATGCACACTCATTTATATAACATCTTGAACATTATATTGGCAATGGTTTTGTTAAGACCAAGTGAGTGCGTATATAACGTTTGAAATAAAATACATAAAATAGTATTGTAATACATATTATTGAAGCTAATGGAATGCTCTACAACTCAATAACCGATATTTATTTTTTGGGTGCATTGGTGAAGAGATATCCGGTCGAGAATAGAAAAAAGTGTGTTTTTTCCCAAAATGACAGACTTTCAAGAGCGGATATTTCGAAAACTAAAGATACCTGAAAAACTTTATTAAATAGAACTTGTAGTAAATTTAATCAGCTTTCATTTTTTATAGACTAGTCATGTCGCTAGGACGCAGGGTTTCCGAGATATAAGTGAAAAGTCGAAAAATGGGACCTTCTAAACCCCCCTCCCCCCCCCCCCGGCTTAAAGGCTAGGGGCCAGGACATTTGATATGTTCACCTCCTATCTAGGCCAAACAAAGTTACGAAGTCAAAAATTGTGTTCCAAAAATTTCCATCTATAATTGTTCGTTGCCTGGACTGTATGTAAAAGCAGTTTTAAGTAAAGTGTGTTTGAGCCATGTAGCCAATAACAATATGTGCCATCAAGAACTTAACGTGTAGCAATTTTTGATTTAAAAACGGATGTCAGATTCGATTTTAGCACATCAAATAACCCTACATTCAAATTTTGTGAATATTACAAAAATAAAAAAAAAAAAAAAGGTATTTTAAATTTCACTAAGGGGGAGGGCCCTTATAAGTTTGTTAAAGATTCAAGAATCCGGCCATATTTCAAAGAATATTTACCCGATTCAAACCAAACTTGGAGGGTCGATAATCTGACACATTTCCTTCCAATGAGGGTGTTTCTACGTGTTCTTGGATTGACGTTATATGCAAAAAAATTAACATTTTATTTTTATTTTGAGAACCATTTTTTGCAAGTACATTTTGATATAATATAATAGTAATTTATATGATGATGGTCATTTATTGATTAGAACAAGGAGTCTTTCTTCTTTTTAAGGATTTCAATGAATTAAAAATGGGATTATCTCAAGAGGAGATATTGAATTTCAAAACGTCACGTTACTTTTTCGCTTACAAATTTGTAGTCTCCTTCAGACTGGGAAAAATCATTAGTTTTTGTTTTCAAAGATATTCACCACATTAAAGTTTTTTGGGGTGCTTATTTCTGCTATTATTTTTGGTCTAAAAAAATGTATAATGCTAGTTTACTTGAAAACATAAACATATTTTTGAATTTATTTGACGTAATATAAATTATTGTTTAACGGTTATATTGTTCTTTTAATCTAGGAACTCTATAAAACAAATGAATTGGTGAAAAAATCATGTCGATATAATTTTTAAAACTCGATGAAAAAAGCACTTCAACTTATTTTATTTTATTTCTCGGCTCCAAGGCGTATTGGACGGAACGCTCGGACACGTCGACTATTTTTCTGTGTAGAATCACCAGAATAAAAATAGTTCATATTGGTGACCCCCATCGCTGTATACTCCCCTTGTGAGTCTGACATCGCAAGTTCTTACAAAGAAACACGTAACTCACTAAATAAACAAACCACTTTCGAAACTGTTGGGCAATTGATTTACAACAAGCCAATATACTCGCGTGTTTTGTTTTTGTTAATAAATAATTTTATACGCAACTGGTTTGCAACTCGAGTTGCAGAACAGTCGCGCCTTTTGCTGAAAAAAATTGCAAACTGGTTTCAGACGCAACTAGTTTGCAACTCGAGTTGCAGAATAGTCTCACCGTGTGCGCTGGGCCTTAGTCAACTTAAACGCTATTTTTTTTTTTTTTTTTTTTTTTTTTTGTGTGTGTGCTTCGACTGTCTGGGCCATTAAACGCTATTACATGCAAAATAGAATATGTTTTATGAACTAAATGGTCTTATTTAATTTATTTTTAAGGGTTTTATGAAATTTTTACCGATCAAACCAACATTTTGGGGGGGGGGGCTGCAGCCCCTCCCTTATATACGCCCATGTTTATTACAAGCGGCGATTTTCTATTTAGACAATAATAATCAGAGGAAATAGTAAAGGTTTGGGGATATATTGACAGTATCTTAATTTTTTCCCTGGTGGATCCACTGCTGAGGATATAAGAACCTGAACTTGACGGAATAATTTCAAATGATATATTCATCATAAGTGAGTTCATCACAGTAAATTTTGCTTTAAATTAAATTTTTAATGACGTTAAGTGATCAACTAAACATTTAGATAAGTTAAAAGACTATTAATTTACTGTGCTAAATCAATTGCAATATTTTAGAATTAGAAAAATACTTAGAATTACTTCCTCCCTTATAGTATTATTTTCCAACCCATAATCATTTTTTAAATAAACATGTAACATTGTCAATTAAAAATTACTAATTATATTACAGTGGAAATGGAAAAGTGGTTATTTTATTTGAATGGAGTTGTTATTTTTATTTGAATGAAGGTTTATTTTGCCACAAATATTACAATTCTCTTGCCAAAGATCTGGATTTATTACTACTCTATTTTTCAGGCTTAGATACTGATAAATATAAATATCCGATCGGCTCTGCGAGGGTAACTTTCAGTAACCACAGATCGTACATGAAAGCTGTTGTTGCAGCCTTCATTGAAATTAAGACACCTCAGTTCACCAAAAAGGTAAATAATATTGTTGATCTTATTATAAGATGGTGACCCTATTTTTATGTGTGGCAGAAGGTCAAATTCGACTATGGCAGTCTAGACGTGGCCCTACCTGCTGAAGGTACACGGTGGTGTACCTTCAGCAGGTGCCTGCAATGCATTTTATATTTTGTATATAAGGGGAGAGGCAACAGCCCCCTGAAATTTTGATTTAATCTGTAAAAATGTGTCATAAAAGTGTCAAAAATAAATTAAATAACGTCACTTAGTTCAGAAAAAATAATTTTTTGGGTGTAGTAGCATTTTAGTAGGGGCTAGCATTTAGGGGGGGTAGCATTTTAGTAGGGCCCCCTGTTATTTTGTCGTTTAATGATAGCTAGGAAAATGATTCTTCCATGATGGATTGGAAGATTCACGTAAGATGTCTATGAGTACAATGTTAGTCATCGTTCAGCGGAAAGCCACTAGAACCAATATATTATCACATTACAAAGAAAATTTACTACATAAGATAACATCAGAACTACTCTGCCTAAGAGTATTTCCCTCGGAAGTGTTTCATGACTGGTGTTTCCACTTACATGTCCACTGACACATTTTACATAGTAAGTGGGAAAAAGTAATGCAGGAGTAATCCAAGGCACACGTGTGAAAATGTAGCTAGCTATATTTGGATGTTGAGAGGGGGCACATACAATTTTGTGGGAATTTCTTCAGAAGACCTGAACTTAGAATATTTGAGATATGCGTAAATCGAAAATTTCTGAGAATTATTCTAATTATTGACTAAATCTACAAATTTTATTTTCCGTTTTGCTTTATTTAACTAATGAAGGCGAACCATCTGATTACAATGTTTTCATAAAATAATAAAATAAGGGTAAACAATTGTTGAGCACCTTTGAACAAATTATATATATAAAAAAAAAAATTATTTTGTTTAGAGCCTTCTGCTCAAATTCAGGAACTTAAATATGCTTTAAGTCCACCCGACAAACCTATGTGATGTACTGTATAACATATTGTCTTATTTTTCGTACATGGCCACTGTGCATGCACGAACGTCAGTGAACACATTTTTCTGACACATTTTTGTAATGCTTAGGTCCACCCGACAAACATATGTAATGTACTGTATAACATAAGGTCTTTGTTTTCGTACATGGCCACTGCGCATGTGTGAACACCATTGTGCATGCGCGAACGCCAGCGTACACCTTCTTGTGACACTTTTTTGTAACGCTAGGTCCACCCATTAAACCTGTGTAATCTACTCTATAACATACAGTCATCTTTGTCATACATGGCCACGGCGCAAGCACGAAAGTCACTGCACATGCGTGAACACCACTGCACAAGCGCGAATGCAAGAGGGCACATTTTGGTGACACATTTTTGTAACGTTTTTTTTCCAGTTTAGTCACCGCTAAAGCATATTTATGCTAAAATTGATAATGAACATAAATATTATACAAAGTAAGAATTGAGCAAATGAGAAAATCAGTATCCATTTAAAAAGGGGGAAAAAAGTATTAAAAAAAGTAGAATGAAATTAGATATAAATAGAAATCATATTAACTAATCTTATAATCTTTACACTTTTTACACAAGCGGGACAGAAAAAAAAATGTAAAAATAAATAATTTAAAAAAAATATATGAATAAAAGATTTTATTTAGTCATTGGTCAAATTAAAAATAGGTCGAGGCTGTTGAGAGTTTGAGGATTAATACTGATTCTGGGATACGAATAAAGAAAGAAAAACTGGCTCAAATGTAATTGCCAAGAAAAGAGAAATTTGTGATGCTTAAATTGTTCTCATGCACTAAACTCACCACAAACACACCAAAATATGTCGTTCACATTTTATTATAAATATGCATGCTTATTTTTGTTCCCTAATAGTTGTGATTTTCTTATGACTAAGCTTAGTCAGCATGTTTACACATGTATATAATACTCCTACCTTCCTGGGTACATCTCCCCTACTACCATTTTTTTTTTTTATTTATTTCAATTTTATACATTGGCATACTTTTGTTGGAGGTCAAGGTTTCTGAGTTCTTACATTTGGGGTAATTTTTTTTAACCATACCCCCTGCTCAGCTTACATGAGTCAAGAGTTGTTAATATATTGTCCCTGTTTCTCCCCCTGTATACTAAAAAAATGTGAAGATTACAGAATTTATTTTCTTTATTGCTTGTTTTTGGTCATCAATGACTGTACTAATGGTTTAAAAAAGACCAAACTTCATGAAAATTACAGTAAATTTATAATGTTATAAATTATTAGAAGAAACCAATTTTATTAATTAACCAATTTTATTAAAATGGGTTAGCAGCATTGTTTTTGAAAAACATGTAGTTATATATTTTGTTTGATAAAATACTTGTGCCAATTTTTGACAGCCTTCTTTAGCAGTATTGCGGCTTTTTTAAGAAATCAATTGAAAGTTGCCATCCATTATATTTGTTTCAGGTGCAAGTTAACCCATACCTCGAGGATTCTCCTTGTTCTATTTGCAGCGTTCAACATGGGCCATACTTCTGCAGAGAGATGGTCTGCTTCAGTTATTACTGTCGAGGCTGCTGGGCTTTGCATCATAGTCCTGAACCAATGCACTCTCATAAGCCACTCACTCGGAACTCAAAAAACAATAACATCTTAGCTCTCTGCCCGACTTCTAGGCATGTCTTATAGGTGAGGTATCCGAGAAAACATGGGGAAGATACAAATCTATAATATTCATAAAATGTGCATGCTGTGTGTTTATCATGAGGAGCCAGATATTGGAGGACAACCGTTTATTTAGACAATTCGTTTCAACTTTTCATTAAATATTAATTTCAAAAATAACACTTTTATTTTGAGAACTTATTTTTTGTTTTCTTTTTCTCACTCTTTTATTTTTTGTCGACATTCTCCAGCTTTTATTATTTTTCTCTTATCTTTTTAGTCATAATTTTCATTTTTAAATAAAATAGAAATAATATAAACATTAAAGTTATTTTAGCAATTAAATATAACCAATTTTTTTAATCTGTTATGAATATAACTTTTAAACTGTTTGGTTGATTTTTTTTAGTTATTAATTAGTTAAATATATTGATTATTAAAGAATATATTGTAGTTCCAAAAGACTATGATGCAGAGAACGTATATGATTCCTCATATATGTTCTCTGTGCTGGTATTATTGTGCCGAGAGGATACGGTTATTAGATTGTTGTAAGTATAGCCAAAGGATGGAAATCAAGTGGCATTAAGGAAGAGTAAATTTTAAAATACCCTATTTCTATCGCTATTCATTTGGAGGAAATGATTTAGAAATCACTTTTAACAAACTTAACAAAAAAATAAATGTCATTCAAATGTGTGTGTCTAAATATATATGTATATATGTATATATATATATATATATATATATATATATATATATATATATATATATATATATATATACATACATACACACAAGTAAACCCAAACACTATAACTTTATAGTTCCACAGGGAGGACCTTTATCGCCTACTCTCTTCATAATGGCTATTGATCATCTCTATAATGAATTGAATGATCCTTCATTTTCGAATAGATGCAGATTTAAATTGCATGATCAAGCTGATAATATAACCATTACAGGTTTTGCAGACGACCAAGCCATTTCAGCTTGTAACAAGGAATCAGCTGAAAGAATTATAAATTTAGTAACCCAGAAGTTTAGAGAAATAGGTCTGGTTATTAATGCTAGCAAAGGTTCGGCTATAATTATCGAAAATGGAGAACTTCAAAGGGAATCTCTAAAGCTAGAAAACGGCGATCAGATTACATCAATTGAACCTGGAGAGAACATCAAATACCTCGGATGCAATGTCTCATCTGAACTAATTTGCAATGATGGCGCCTTGACTAGATTTAATGAAAGCCTAAATAAATTAACGATGTCGAACTTACTCCGGCCTGATCAAAAGCTGAACATAATAAACCAGTACGTGTTCCCATCGTTGATTTATCCCTTCCAGACTGTACCTCTAATGAAGCTTCCGCCAACATTACTCGAAGGACTGGACACAATCATCAGAAGAAGTGTCAAAGCAATGCTTGGGTTGCCTGCCAACACTTGCAATGCTATGTTTTATTCTCCACAACGATATAGAGGTCAAGACCTCGATATAGAGGTCAAGCCAAGGCTTGCTTCATTGCCAATGGGAAGCACCGCTCCAGCAATTATCCGTCATCCAAAAACTAGCAAATGTAGCAGACCAACATTTCGAGCCCATATTCGACTACCAATCCGAATACGAACAATGTGCCAATCGACTTGGACTCAACATAGAAGACACTCATGGCCTGTGCGTTAAGAAAATAAGGAGTACTCTGCGTGAGAGTTCTTTCGAAGAATGGTCCAATTCGAAATGGCAAGGCATTGGTGTCAAGCACTTTATGGATTACCCTAAAGCGAACAAATACATTTATAACAAATGCGTGCTATCGGGTTCAGAGTGGACCAATGCCTTAAAATTAAATACAAACTATGCCCCCCTTCGAGGAGTCCCGGGCGCAAGCGGAGCGATGAGAAGTGATGTTGGACCCCTTTGCCGCAAATGTGGTGAAGAGCCCGAAACACCAGCACATGTGCTGGGAAAATGTCCACAAAACATGCTTCTCATCACTCGTCGCCATCATAATGTCAAGCATAAATTAATAGAACTTCTTGAACAAAGAAACTATCGCTGTTTCGAAGAGGTCTATTGTATTGACGATCTAGGATCCTCCAGATTTGCTGATATCGTTGCATTTAAACCGAAAAGCGAACTCGCTTATATTATTGACCCCACTGTGAGGTTTGAAACGAATAATAGCGACGAATAGTAGACTCGCTCGGAATTATCAATAATCACATTTACGGTTAAAAATACAATTAATGAAGAACCATAATGAAACACCAACGTGAGGCACAACCACGCGTACAGTATTGATCTTCAATACAACTTCCGTATCCCTGACATAACCTAACCCTTTGCTTGAAACCAAGAGAACGCACCAAGACATTTATCTTATATGAATGTCGCTTAGCAACCCCATTAATTTGGGCAGCACCACTTTAATTATCTTAATAAAGTGTTCTTTCTTTCCTTGCCATAAAAAAGCCTCGCCAGTGTTTTCCTGATATCTGTCCACACTCCATGTCCTAAGCCTTCATAAGGTCCTTATCATCAATTTCCTAACTTTCAGCCACTATTAAACCAAAGGGAAGTTGCTGGGAGCTAGGCAGGGCTTCAAGGTATGGAGCAGTTATAATTTTATAATAAATTTTTAGTACCAAGATCGGAACAAAATTCTGGAGTAATTTCATGAACATGAAATTGTATCCTTTCTGAAATTTGGCTGAGGTTAATAGAGATCCTGCAATAATTTAGGGAGACATTTCTAGGCGTTCCTCTTACTTGTGATAGTCTTTGGGGTTTCTAGCACCAGAACATTCCTCACACCAAAAGAATACTGTCCCTAATCTGTTTTTACAAACCTGGATTTTTGAACAGTGGATGTTTCCCTACCTTCCAACATCCACACTTTGTTCTTACTTGTTACATCATAATAATATAGAGCTATATTATAAGGGAGGAACCGTAATATAAGGTTGACCTCATGACGTAATCCGGAACTGCCGACTAGAAAATTTTACATTTCAGCACCCCTAGAGAACAAAAATAACGATGGTTCGAACTTAACTTAATATTTGTCTCCTATATTTCAAGAGGTAGATTTTGTCTACACTTAAGCAATAAAACTGAAGTTGATCGATTGATTGACCACCATCCTGTTTTAACTATTGGTGATCACGAAATACCAATAAAACGTCTTCTGGAGCCATCAAAAAGGGTAATTGTGTCCAATGTTTTTCCTGCAAAACCTAACGAAGCTATTGAAGATGCCTTGAAGAGGTTAGGTATTGGCATAGTATTGCCTGTCCATTGTTTGTATGCTAGACTTCAAGATCCACACTTAGCCCATGTGCTTAGCCATAGGAGACAGCTGTTCATTAATCCTGAACATAGCAACTAGTTACCTTACTCTTTGGTTATAAGAGTTAAAGATTTGTCATGGAAAATATATTTTACTACAGAACGTATCAGCTGTTTTATTTGCAAAGGCAATCATTTAGCTGCCGTGTGTATTGTACAACATAAAATTAATATTGAAATCAGTCAACCTGATCATATTAACATCGGTCGGAACATAAAAATCCAACATTAAACATTATAATCTTAAACTTATATTTTTTACACTAATATAGTCCTATCCTTTCCTTAAATAAATTTACATTTGAACATAAATACTCCAAAGTCACTGAGATAACTAAAGAGGCAAATAACATTAGAGTTCATTCAAAGAATGATGAAACTGTACCAACAGATCATACAGTGCATCTATTCAAGAAAAATGAAGAAAATACATCTGTCATAGAAGAAGAAACTCCCGTCCATCAGAATCCGCTCGAGGGAAGCCGTGAACTTACGGACATGGACTTGGACTTAAAATTGACAAAGTTATTGCAGAAAAGTGCTGCGAGATTAGAACTGATAGAATCACTGGAAGCTTTAAAATCCCCTTCGACAGATAATAATATTCACTTAGATCTTCCTTCCCTAGAAGATAACAGCCCTGGATATTTAGCTACTAAGATGGAAGCAAAGAAGGCAGGGACTCCGAAGAGAAATCCAAAAGAAAAAAAGGCGGAGAAGGCCGAGGGATTAAGAAATAAAGGAAAAAACACTCTGAAAACTGGAAGAACTCAGGCAAGAATCAGGAATAAAATGAAAGAACACAGAATACTTAAAAAATAGTGTTTCTATTCTCCTTATCAAGATCAATATACTGCGCACATCTGTACAAATTGTTATCAATAATTTATACTTTTTGGTTTAATGTTCTGAAATTAATTTTCTATTTATTCGTTATTTACTTTCGTGTTCACGAAGTTATTTTCATGTAATTTCCAATGCTTTATTTTTTCACACTGTAATGATGAAATTGAAGGAGATTGGATTAATTGAGCCTAGTCGTAAAGCTCCTAAAATAAATAAATATATTGTTAAGATTAATTTTTTATAAAAGGAATGCGCCACGTTGGGTCGCCATTAAATGTTAAGATTAATTTTTATAAAAAATAAAACGATTTTAATTACTTCAATAAGTTTTATTATTTTAAATTGATTTAATCTCAGGGATAAAAGTTCCGAGTGAATGAATAATATAATATTTATTTTTTGACAATTCCGAAATACAAAACAATATTAAAGTATAATCAAACAAAAACAATAAAAAAATTAAATATTACAAAAAAATAATTTTACCTTTGAATTAAATTACTTCAAGTAAAATGTGAATCTACTGCACTTCAGTAATTTCTTCTTCAGTGTAGTACGCTTTCTTGCAAGGTGCATATGATGGATATGGATATCTTGATATTCTGGACTCAGTTGTTTTCTCTACCGTCTTCTATTATAGATAGCAATAGACTGAACACTGTACTCTCCAGAGGATAGACTTTAGCTCTGCACTCGACGACTGCTAGGAATAGACTGAACACTGTATTCTCCAGAGGATAGACTTTAGCTCTTCACTCTACGACTGCTAGGAATAGACTGAACACTGTATTCTCCAGAGGATAGACTTTAGCTCTTCACTCTACGACTGCTAGGAATAGACTGAACACTGTACTCTCCAGAGGATAGACTTTAGCTCTGCACTCGACGACTGCTAGGAATAGACTGAACACTGTATTCTCCAGAGGATAGACTTTAGCTCTGCACTCGACGACTGCTAGGAATAGACTGAACACTGTATTCTCCAGAGGATAGACTTTAGCTCTTCACTCTACGACTGCTAGGAATAGACTGAACACTGTATTCTCCAGAGGATAGACTTTAGCTCTTCACTCTATGACTGCTAGGAATAGACTGACGCCTTGTTAGCGGAAAAGTTGGCGTCCTTTATTTCCAACTTCCGCATTTTTGCCGGCTTATATATAAAAATAATAATTATATTTTTGCAATACTAAATAATTAATTTATTGTTTTCTGAATGTACATTTAATATGTATATATTGTACATAGTATTGTCTAAAATATTATTAATTTAAAATGTATATAATACGATGTTATTTGTATTTTATGGTTTGTGTTTTGCGCGGGCTTTTCAAACTATCGATGGTTATTTGAATTTAAAAATATTTTAGTGAATGTAATATATCATTACAATATATATTTTCCACTTTTCTTGTTTCTTTCGATGGCAGGGGGTCGATAAAGCAGTACATTCTTGGTTCACATTTACTACTTAATTTGGTACGTTTCGCGCCTTTTCACACCTCTTCAGGGGCTTTCCTATGCAACAATATTTTTTTGCAAATCTTAAACTTATATTTTTTACACTAATATAGTCCTATCTTTTCCTTAAATAAATTTACATTTGAACATATAATATTTTATCTTAAATGTTAATCCTACCTTATCAGGAAGTCCTCTCGTCATGTTGTCTAGCTTGAGTCTGGCATAATACTATAGGGTCAGCTGTGGTAATGAATATGGCTGTTATCGATTCTTTCATGGCAGTGTTTTATCGGTGTTTTTATTTATGGCAGTGTTCGAATTTTTAATTATATATTGTTATAATATTAATAAAAAAGGTTTATTTTTAATAAGTTTATTTACGTTACGCCTCTACGTTAGGAGCCAATATAATAAAAATTTTATAATATTTAATTTTAAAAAACTCTTTATCTCAGGGGTCGGGTTCGAGTCCAGTAAAGTAAAACAAAGATAATTTTAAATAATAAAAAACAAAACAAAAGAAAAAAACTCATGGATAAGCTACATCCAGGCATACGGATAAACAAGCATTACCTGATATAAAGCCAGCTCGGTAATAACTGCAAAGGACAGGATCTTCTTTACAACTGTATCTTCATTAACAGATTGAGCCTAGGCTTCATGAAAACTGATGACCATCTGAGACTAGCTGTGCACTGAACTAGAGCTGCTTTAGGAATGGCGTTGTTTCTTTTAAACTGCACTATATGTGACTGTATCTTCTTTTTAACTGAACTGCACTTATGAGATTGTATCTTCTTGTAAACTGAACTGCTTTTAACAGACTGACATGTATGTGACTGTTTCTTCCATTACAACTCAACAGACTGCCCTATGAGACTGGAGCCACCTTTTCACAGACTGCTAGTAACAGACTGAACTAACTTTAATGGCGGGAGCGTCCTACCGGTATCCAATGCTACCTGTATCCACTGCTAAACACATATAACCAATAATATTTGTTTATCTCAATGAATTTAACATATCAATGAACTTCTTGATTTTCCGAATTTTCTGTGTTAATTTTAAAACTTTTAAATATGTAATGTAAAATATCATTACAATATATATTTTCTGTGATCTTTCTTTTTAATGTGTTCCTCTCTTTATTTAAAATGTGAACATCCCTAAAATTAAAGTTATGTTTTAAAGTTAGTGCGTGTTCTGTCAATGTTGTCCTGTTCTCATTTGTGTCTACGCTTTTTGCGTGTTGCACGATTCTTTTTTGTAATAGCTGTGCCGATTCCCCAATGTAGCATGCGTTGCAATCGTTACATCGAATTTTGTATATATTGTTCTTTGTACTTGTTGGGTTAATTTTGTCTTTAATATTACTAAAACTGCTTTAAATTTTGTTACCATATTTCCAACTTATTTTACCTACATCTTTACATATTAGTTTAAGTATATTGGCTATTGAAGGATGGTAATCAAATGTAAAATATCGATTTATTTCATTCAAATCTTTGTTATTTTCTGTTGTCAATACCTGTTTTCTCTTTTGTAGAAATAGATGCTTATTTAACGCGGTTTCCGTATTTAAATTCGTATTTTTCATAAACAATTTTTGAATATTAGTCTGTACTAACCTTCGTTTTTTTTAATTTTTCTGTGATTCGGGAGAATTATCATTTAGATCTCGTTTGCGTTTGTTATTATTTTCAGTTTCCTTATTAAACAAGTCTGAAACTAATTTAATTTTTTTAGGTGGCATTGACTCTATGATGGTATCAGAATATTTTCTTTTCCTTTTGCATTCTATGTCATTAAAAAAGTAGTCAGATATGATAAAAATTCAGGTTTAAATTCATATTTGTCTTGCTTATTCGGAAGTTCAGTTGGTCGTTTTGTGTAAAATATACGTTTCTCTGATTTTTTTTATTTGTTCTATCAATGGTTTAGGATAGTTGTTTTCTTTAAACATTACAAGAAGGAAACAAGAAAAAGTGGAAAATATATATTGGGTCATCTTTCACAAGAATTAATATATAAATATATATATGGAATATATAAAAAAACAAGTTTTCATTTTTATTCTTATTTATTCACATTTTTAATGGAAATAAATAGTCATATCGAATTGTTTCAAGAAACCAATATTTAAAATTCAATGACCTAATCTTGAAGTAATAAATTCTGCACTTTTTGAAGATGGCATGGGTAACAATTATCACCTTTCCAAGTTTGTCATATTGCCTACTGTGATATTCTAAATGCAGCTTGACATGTAAACAGTTGATGTTATTCTTTACATTCTTTCCTTTGTTAGCGCGGTTCCTCCCTCCCCCATAGGGAGGAACCCCGCTTATAAGGTTGATACAATGAAACAATCCGAAAGTGCCGACTAGAAAATTTCGCGTTTCATAACCCCTAGAAACCGAAAATAACGGTGGTTCAAATTTGTATATATATATATATATATATATATATATATATATATATACATATATTTGTCTGTTCGCTCATTTCTGGCTTCCCTAATGGTCCGATTGTGATGAAATTTGGTACAAAAATCCGTCGTCCAATTTGAAAGGTCAAGTTCGTTAACCAGCAGAATCCGCCCACTGGAAGATGGCGTTTGGGGCGAAATTCGCGCAAAAAAAATCGTAACGCTTACGTTTTTGACTTCATAAGCTTGTGAGTACTCGTTTTATAGGCTTCTTGGGCTAGGAAAACGAATGAAACCATTTCCAAGGCGATAGCTTTAACCGTTTTCGAGAAAATTAGAAAAATAGTTTTCGAATACCGTTTTTGGTTTGGGTACTTAGAATCAAAGGATTCAGTTGAAACATTTTCTACATGTTCTACTATCATTAAAACTAATATGTTGAAATTTTGGTTACGTTTGGAGTTAAGGAAGGATTAAAATAAAATATTTTATTAACAGGCATGAAAAGTTTTGGGAACTTCGTATACCTTCCCTAATATCTCGAAAACTGTTTGAAATATTGGCAAACGGAGGGTTACCATGCGAAAGCTTACTAAATGTTCTACAAAAAAGATTCTGAAACAATTTTTGATTAGACGATGTCAATCAGAGAAATACGTGCTTAAACTTTGAAGTAATTGATTTCGTTTATTTGAACGGTTCTTCTTTTTTGTTTTTATTCCTTGTTATTTTGTCATTTCTTATAGTAGGATAATGTATTTGACAATAAAACAGATTAATAAAAATAAGAAAAACAATTCATTGCTAGAAATATATCAGGCTGTACCGTATGAAATGTCAGTTTTGGATTTGCCGATTTCCTTCAAATGACTTGAAACTGTCAAGGCTCCTACTCCGAGTTCTTTGGCATGTTCCCTAGTGTTTGTAATTGCTTATAGTAGTCAAATGTATTTGTCAATAAAACAGGATACGTATAATTAGAAACAATATTCAACTTCACACCGGTTAGATACTATGAGGGAATAGAGAGTCCGTTCACTGCCTGTGGGTCCACAAAAAATGTACCTGCTACGAGTTAATCCTCAAGAGTTGTAAATATACCCCAGGTATCTGCCGACACAAATACAAAGCCTAGCTTTGTTTTGGTACTTACAATCATGGGATTCAGTTATAACATTTTTTGCATGTTTGAATTTCATCAAAACTAACATGTTAAACTTTTGGTTACGTTTGGAGTTGAGGAAGGGTTAGAATAAAATATTTTATGAATAGACATGAAAAGTTTTGGGAACTTCGTTTACTTTCATCAATATCTCGAACGCGGTTGGGAAATTATGATCAGTGGATAGAAACTATTTGAAAGCTTTCTAAATTCTCTACAAAAAAGATTCTGAAACAATTTTTGATTAGGTGATATCGATCGAAGAAATAAGTGCTTAAAACTTCAAATACGTCTGTTTAGCTCTTATGAACGGTTTTTTGTCGTTCTTTTTGTAATTATTGTCTCTTTCCCTTAGTTTTTTATTGCTTTTTATTTTTGTAATTTCTTATGTTGCGAAAATGTATTTGTGTATAAAACAGGATAGGTAAAATGAGACCCATTTTCTGTTGCTAAAAATAATGAAAAGTTTTGGGCACTTCGTATCCTTTCAATAATATCTCGAAAACGGTTGAAAATTAGGGAAGCAAAAGGTTACCATTCGAAAGCTTACTAAATGATCTACAAAAAAAAATTCTGAATAAAGTTTTGAATAAGCGATGTCAATCGGAGAAATAAGTGCCTAAACTTTGAAGTAATTGATTTCGTTTATTCGAACAGTTCTTTTTGTCTGTTTTTATTCCTTGTTATTTTTTAATTGCTTAAAGTTGGATAATGTATTTGACAATAAAAAAGATTAAGTAAAATAAGAAAAACAATTCATTGTTAGAAACATAGCTTGCCAAGAGAAAGAGATTCGATGACGTCTTTCGAATATTTTCAATTGACTTTATTCTGTTGGTTTTTTATTTTATTTTTTAATTGATTTTATTTGTAGAATTATAACTATAGTAAAAGAACACAAGAATATGTGAATAATTTTGATATTTTCCAATTCATTGAAACGTATGAAATGAAGTATCGGTAGAAGAGGATTCTAGGGTCTGGCGGACCCGACCAGTCATAAAACCCTTTGAACAAAGGCCGAGGAAAATATTATCTGTTTCTATTCTAAGCTTTTCAAATGACAATAGGTATATGAACAGGAACCGCGCTAAGATGATGCAGTTCCTGCGAGTCGGACTTTTTTACATTTTTGGTTTCTTCTGTGATTCCCAAATCAGTCTTCAGTCAGTTATTCAAATATTTTGGAGTGAATAGCATCAGCGATTATCAACTTTCAAAGTTCACCATATTGCCTGCCACAATATTCCTAATTTTAGTAATTGTTTTCTTAAAATAATTTGCAATGAAAATTTATTTTCATTGAAATAATATGGACCGATGAAGCTAACTTTACAGAAGAAGGACTTGTTAACCAAAGAAATGATCATATATGCCCCCCCCCCCCTCCCAGAGCTATTTGAGAGAATAGGTTTCAGCATGAATTTGCTATAAACGTTTGCCTTGGATACAGTACATGAATTACTGGTGGGACAATAGTTTTTACCTGAAAGATTGAATAAAACCACATGTACGCATTTTTTGGAGGGCGACGTTTCTAATTATTTAGAGGACTTTGCCTTACAGCAGCGGATTGAAATATGGATATCCATCCCATTATAGCAGAGCTGTTCGAGTGTGGCTAAACATAAATTATCCACCCTGATCACCTAGTATAACACCCATGGATTCCTTCTTTGGGGAATCTTGAAGCAGGAAGTTTATTCTGTGTCTAACAACTGAACTAAGCAATTAAGAAATCTAATCATAGATGCAGTGCACCAAATATCATCCGAACAATGTTTAACACAACTGCAATTTATCAAGTTCTTGATGTAACGCTTGCATTGCTGCAAGAGGCAAGAATTTAAGCAATGTATACATTAATTAGATGAAAACATAAATAAAGAAGTGCAATTTTCTCCAAAATAAAGCAAAAATGAGCAAATCTCTAAATGAATTTTTGACATAGTTTTTTGGTCCTCAATCATGGGTGTATATAAGGGGGGGGGCTGCAGCCCCCCTCCCAAAATTTTGATTTGATCGGTAAAATTTCATATAACCCTTAAAAATAAATTAAATAAGATCATTTAGTTCATAAAACATATTCTATTTTGGGTGTAATAGCATTTAAGTTGGCTAAAACTCTTCCAAGATCTAAATTGTTAGTATTCCATACACCGGAAATGGTCTCAGCCCCCCCCCCGAAATTTTCCCAGCCCCCTCCGAAATTATTTTCTATATACGCCCATGTCCTCAATAAGCTCCTGAAGTTTTGCCATTTAAATTTGGGACACCCTGTGTATAAGGTAGGGCAGAAAGTCCGCAGATTTTTGGTCAAATTAAATATCACTTTTTTTTTTTTTTGTACAAACCTGAATTAATTTTAAATGGTGCTAACAAATTGGGAGAATTAAGAAGCCCTTCTCCCATAAAGACTTGGGCTTTTCAAAAAAACGTTAAGGTGTTGTTTGATGTCAGCCCAGTTTGAAAAATGTTGTCCTGCTAAAGAATTTTGCAGACCGAAAAAGGTGGTAGTGCACATGTTTCAAGGTCAGGACTATAAGTAGGGGTTAGCAAAACTTTCCAGGAAAACTCCAACTTCTTCTGATTGTGTAAAGACATGTATGCCATAGCATTGTCATGCAGAAATCTTACACCTTGTCTATTTACCAATTCCAGGCGCTTCTTTGTGATAATTTTTCTCAACTGGTCGAGTTGCTCACAGTATTCAATGGTTCGATTCTCTGGGAGATGCTAGTAGACAACACCTTTGAAATCCCACCTGATATCTCATATAACCTATTTCGGGTGAAGCCTGAATGGCTCAGGGGAGACTATCTTAAGCTCCTTACCATCTACTGCGCTTTACTTTATTTTAAACGATCCATTTTTCATCCCAAATAATAAATATTTAAAAAACGAATATTTTTTTTTAACCAGCAGATCTAGGAGCTGCTTCAGTTTCGTTCTAGTTAGTAAGTTTGTGCCGTATTCACACTTTTGCCCTGCTTATGCCAGTGTCTCTTAGATGGGTATCCACATTTCCATATTCCTCAAATCTCAGATGAGGGTTATATTTTAGTTATCCCCCTGCTGAAGGGTAACCAGTCCACTCTGCATTCTTCACATTAAAATTTCCATCACTTAATTGCACAAACCATTTTTGCACCATACGTTCTTTTGTGGCATCATGTCCATAAAGTCCACAAATCCAACAAGCTTTTTCAGTAACAAAAACAAACTTGGTATTCGTTTTGATCACCTAAAGAGAAAAATGTTTTGAAAAAAAATCTAAATCGGTCCATTATGAGGGGGGTTTAAGCCTGACCCAAATTACTAACTTGCCATTCCCGCCAGCAATTTTTGTTATATTGCAACAAAACTTAGGATTCGTTGTGGTTATCTAAACAGTTTGGTTGTTACTTCTATCACTAGGGGCGCTATATACATGTGATTCTCCTTTTACATGTGGACACTTTTATAATTCATCAATATCAATAAACATAAAAATGCCAAGTTTTTGTGCATTTATTATGTAGTGTAGAATGTCACACTCACAAAACTCTGGAAAGAAAATTAATTTAAAAATTAATAATTGAGTCAGCTGCTCAATACAAATATAAAAGGTCAAAACTATTTTGTTTTATATATAGGTTATTTTAAAGAAGTTATCCAGAAATGTAGCGTACACTTACCACCTTCTGAGGGATGTGCTTAGTTATACACTCACTGCGTGACAGCCTTTTTTTAAATTATAAATTAATTCTTGTTATTTCCAGTTAAAGATAAAACAACTAAAGATAATGTGGTTTTGTTAGATTCCCTCTACCTCTAAATTCCTATAAAAATTGAACCTATAAGCCTCTATAAGAAGCATTGGGCCTCCAAAATATTTATTTTTAATATATTTTTTGTAAAAATACTTGTACATCCAGAACATTAAACAACATTCGAAAGGAGGAAATTATGAATGTTAAAATTGGACCACTTATGTAGATACAAGTTCAGCTAAGTAGTTGGGAGGGAAGATGTACAACCTAGCATCCAGCTAATACAAGACAATTTTGTTATACATTCTCCTCAATAATGTAACAGACACATGGTTTCTTGGGAGTTAGGGCGATAAACATCCTACATGGAAGGCTGGGCTGAATGATCAATTTTGAAGCCCTAAATAAACAAACATCCTACCAGCTGTTTTATTATTCTACATTGAGTATGATTGTTGTTCCATACGGTGTAAAGTTAATCAAAAGTATGTTCAAATTTTAAAAGGCAAATATAATGCATTTAAATGAACTTTTAATTCATTTTTTTTTTTTATAAATGCTGGAGACACTAAACTAAGAAAGTTAACAGACATAATATGAGTTCAAGTGAATGATTAATTACATTCTCTACAAAAAAGGTTGACTTGATAATTTGAAAAGAATGATCTAAGATAGAAAAACAATGCTTAAGTTTTAAAAATACAGATTTTTTTTTACATAGAGTTTAATGCTCAAGTTTTTAACCCTTGGTGTGTATAAAGTCTGACAGACACGAGAGAAGTTTCAGTGAATTATTTTGGTAGCAGTGAATATCTAGGTCCCACATGCTCAGTAGCTTGTCCAACTTCTATAGAAGGTTATATTCTAACCTTCAGTTGTGATCTAACAGCCACGAGAAGTACTCTCATCCCGATTTTGTGAAACCCACCGTGTCCCTCAGACACTTTATACACTGTCAGTTAAGCTAACCTCCATGTCCCTCAGACACTTTATTCCACCGACCCAAGTTCAATAGATTTAATCTATTTCCTTTTACATTATCTTTTTGTTTGTGAATGTTCTGAATTTTATTGAGTTATGGCTCGTCGATGGGGGGTGGGGGGCTGGGGATAAGGATATTTTTCATCCTGATGGACCAGACTTCGCTGAACAAATATGAACTTTGATGGCAAACATATCTGATGGTGAGCAGCGAGATTCGGATGATGAACTATTTGCTCAGAATGGTTTCAGAACCAATTCAAAAACCCAATCTGCCTCGGATGTTCCTGAATAGTCTACATGAACTGCCTGGGTACTGAAAAGTGAATTTTGTGATACCATATTGTACTTGAAATGCTTTCTTCATTTTTGATGTTCCTTTTAGTTCATAAGACTGATTCTTAGAGTCGTAGTTCGTTGTTGTTATTTCGATACCATAAAGTCAGTATACTGAAGACTAATAACGTTCTCAGAATTGTAATGTTCTCAGGTTCGATATTTTTTTCCTACATAACTCATTGTTTCTTGTTTTTACTCCCTATAGATTACTTGTCTACGCTTAGGTACTAGAAGGGAGATATATTTACAATGGGGGGGGGGAGACTTAAGCCTACCTAGTCTAAACTAGGGGGAGTAGGGTTATCTAGGGAGGGACTAGACTAAGGTAGGTGAAGATAGGTTTCAGTATGGGTGCTATATATATCGCCAGGGGCCTAGGCAGCCTTTCCAGATCAACCTTTCCCACTCTTCTTTTTGGAAAGGCCACCTACAACCTGACTAGGTATAAATTGGGTTCTGACAGAAACCTACCTTTAACACATCCTTGTTTATTCTCTCCCAAGACAACCCTGACTCCCCCTAGATTTAGTGCAATAGACTAAGTAGGCTTAAATAAATTTCACAGTCCTTTATAGTACGTAAGCGTAGGATAGTTAGTAGGATAAGACCAGCTCCAGGCACCAATCCATTGGACCTGGAGCTCTCTATGTGCATAAAATACATTTTGGGAGGGCGAGGAAAAAAAAAATACCTATCTTCATTCTCAGAAAAAAAACCCGAGGAAGCCAGCAGGACATCTGGCAAAATGTTGATTACCAAATCGACACAGTCGTATGCAGAGGACCTTAAAAGAATTCAGTAAAATGGGCAGTGGAAGTCTTGTGTGGAACCCTGAGGGAGCCGGCAGGATGTCTAGCAAAATGTTAGTTATTACCAAATTGACACAATCAGAAGACTTTAAACATTAAATAACATGGAAGTCTATGAGAATTATTTTTAAATCTATTATGGATTTACTTTTTCGTGATGAAAGTAGATACTTATGTAAGTACAATTTTTAATGATAATTGTAAAGGTTATGGGACCATAAGGCCACAAAATACCTTCTCACTGCTGCTCCAGAACATTTTTTTTATATTTCATTACTAGATAATAATCATTAGAACTATTATCAATGTACTATTAATAATAGAAATGTTTGTTTTACAGGAGGTGTTATGACTTCAAAGAAGTATGATAATGTGTTTCAAAGAAACCCTTCCTCAATTAATTCTTTGAAGACAGCCTAACACAAAATTGTTTGTTGCATCTTAATAGGGTGTCTAAAATCTTAAAAAAAAAGAAAAAAAAAAAAAAAAAAAGAACACCCTATGATTTTACCTATATTCTTTTCTGTTTTGTTGACATTTTATATAGTTTGTTTTTTTCACTGTTGCTAAATTATCTAGGTGTTTGTACGTGTTGTATTTTCTTTAGGATAATCATGTTATTTTGCAATATATATATATATATATATATATATATATATATATATATATATATATATATATATATATACATATAAATGTGTGTGTAAGAAAAATATGTTATCATTTTACGATGATAGGTTCTGGAAACAAACCAGCATACACTCACACTTGTGTTTTAAAAGTAAATAATTAATTTATTATTCTTATAACTAAGAAGAAAGGGAGAGATGTTGAAGAATGTGTTTTTGTGATATGTTTTAAATTTTATTTGACTTTTGAAAAGTGTATTTAGTTCCCAAGTGAGCAGTTAATTTATTTTAATTTCACACGTCGTCATGGTGATGGTGTTTTCATTATTTGGACTTTGTTTCGTTGAGAGTTTTTCTATGGTATTTAGCAAATTCGAATATCAAGAGGTGTTTATATTTTCCTCTAAGGATAAAATATAATATTTCACAATTTTTTTGGTGAATTAGTTTTAATACATTCTTGAAAGTTCTGCTTTAGTCTGTAATGTTATGTTAGTACTGTATTTCACAGGCAGATTATAAAGAATATATTTAAAAAGAGTTATTTTAAACCAATGTTAGTTAAGAAGATTGTTAGTTATAAACTAACTAAAATATTTAAATTGTCTTATTAATTGTTTGTAAAATTAATGACATCATATCATTAAAAAAATTAAAAATGTTTTAAAAAATATAGATGAAAGACTCATAGATTTATTTATAAAAATATTTATTAATGAACAATGTATAAATAAATATATTTAAAAGACAACAAGTTATGTATTCATTACATTAAATTATATACTTTAAACACAATGATATTCTGATACAAGGAAATGTATTTTATCATTTTGAAAACTATTTTAAAAAAATCACAGATATATATCAACTCCACACATACGTACATATTATTAAGTCCTCAGTTAAACCTCACTAAGGAATAGTTCTCGACAGAGAAACATATTGATAATTATTGACTTATTGAAAGACATTTCACGTCAAAGTTAAAAATGTGATATGCAAAACTGGAATGGCAGATAATCATGAAGACTGGATGATACTTATGATGGAAGAAATGACTCCAAGAGCTCCTACCTGCCATTGGCACAACCTACCAGCCCAGAGCATCCCCGATGGAAGCCAATGTACAGCCTGAACAAAATCAAGGGAGCATCGGATAGCAGTTAACAACTCTGTTGATTGAGCTTCAGATAACCGCCGGGATACTGTTTCCCTGAGAACAATAACAGTTTTACTTAGTGAGAGTTTAATTTAAACATAATATGTAAAATGTTGAGTTTTATTGAATTTGTTGCTCAAGAATATTTAATGTTGTGCTTGGCAGACAAGTTACATCAAATATGTTTTGTTGATTTCCTAAGCACATTAATTTTGCTCTGTTAAAATAAATGTTTGCAGATGACAATTTTAGTATATTTCAACCTCTCTTCACTTTATTGACTAAAACAAAAATAAAAAACAAGTAAATATGAAAGCAACGGTATTAAGATTCAAAAGAATGGTCATCAACCTCCACAAGAGAGAACCAGATAAAATCATTACATATACTTAATTAGGTTCCAGAATACAAAGAAGTATCTTACCCAGTACTCACAATGGCCGGCTTAATAAGATTTTTAAGATTCCTTAATAGCAGGTAGTATCTCAAAGACCTAAATTTAAAAAAATAAATGAATTAATGAGATAATAAAATAAAAAGCATAACAATACAATAAAGGAAAGAAAAACTTGATGCAATCGGATAGGTGTGAGCTTCTCATGTTATTCACCCTCTAACTCTTCTCATTTCTAGACTTTATAGCTATCTTCAAAAGTTACCTAAAGTTCTAGTATTCCTCCAGTTCACTAGAGAGGATTTGAATGAAGTGTTTATCGGTGAGAGCAATTCAAGCAAATTTCAACTCATTATATTCTCAGTCCATTCACTCCAACAACCCTTGTCAAATTATCATTAGTTATTATTTTTTATTTTATTTTATTTATTTATTTATTTTTTTTTTACGGCGTATCTACAACTTGACCATTAGCGCCGAATCATTAGTTATTTTTTTTATTTTTATTTTTTCTTTGTGTGTTTAACGGTGTATCAACATTAGGGCTATTAACGCCAGGCTGTCTACACGTTGCCACCCTTTTCTATAATGCCAACAGCACGTGGTCGGTCACCCATTTAGGTACCGACCACGCCCGACGTTGCTTAACTTCGGTGATCTATGGGAACCGGTGTATTCAACGTGGCTATGGCCGTTGGCGCCATTAATTATTATATCTACGTCCATTCCCATAAACATAGAGGACAAATGGTAAACAGATTAACTTTAATAAAAAAATTGAAAGGTTCACTATCTATCTTTTAATTCTATCCAGCTCAGAAAAACTTTAGTTTTTTTTTTAAACAAATCAACACAACTTATTTTTATAAATTTCCTTATAATATCCTTCTTTTCTTCAAAAGAAAATTCTGTGGTCAAGTTTAATTAAAAACACCTTATTATGATCATCACCTCAAACCATAAGTATTTCATTTATTTATTTCATCTCCTTACACATAATGTTTCGGCCTATAGACCATTTTCAAATCACTAGAAGAAAAGTAAAGATTTTTTTCTTCTAGTCATTTGAAAATAGCCTAAAGGCCGAAACGTTATGTGTAAGGAGATGACCATAATAAGGTTTTTTTAATTTATAAATTTCTTTTAACAAAGTTATTCAACTTAAAAATAATTCATACTCTAAATTAATTCAAAATAAATAAATAATGATGGTTATAAAACAAAAATCAAAATAATAAAAGACAAGTAATAATGGCCTCAGCAGCCGATGCACGAAAAATAATCAGAAAAAAATAAAATACAAGTCATAATTCGGCGAGGGGATCACTCAATGTTAAGGTGTGATGAGCGAGAATGGCAATAGGGGTACAGGGGAGCCTAGACTGGAGGTGAGTATCTTATACCGGAGAACCCTTCACCGTGCTCTCTTTGTATTAAAGGGTTAAATATAGTTCATAATTATTACACAAAATAATTAATGTTTACTTACTGGAATTTATCCACTTTGAGCCTGAAATGTATTTACATGTCTAGCAGATGAATATGACACACTAAAGGAGGAAACGTTCAATATGGCTCTGGAAAAATATGCCACTAACAACTATTAACACACAACAAAAAATGTGTTGTATAATTTGGGACTAGATTTGAATGCTTAAATTATGGCTAGCTAACTAATCTGTCTCTATTACAATTGAATAGCTATGAAATTAGTATGCCTAGGTAAGTCCAACTTCAAAAAATCCAACAGAATGAGCTGAGTGTATCTCCTGGAATGTCAGTAGTGCTAGTTGATCTATGTGCCATCAGTTGCAGAGACGTTCTTGTGCTGTTGAATGACAAAGACTGACACTTTGTTGACACCATGGCTATAAATAATGATAATTTAAACAATTTAAGAGCTTTTGATGATGACCCTGATGGAATTAAGGACTTTAGGAAAAATCAGAAAAAACTCATAATTCGTGGAAAGTGGTACACAACAAAATATAAGAAGACAATACCAGCAAAAGAACTGCCTTCTGAACAGTTTAGTACACTATGATTTAATGCCAAATAAAAAACCAAATGTTGGGTTTTTTTTGTGCATCTACCTAGTGAGCTTAGGGATTTTCGACTCGCTAGAGCATAAGTTTTCGATAACAGGACACAGCTTTTTGGCGGCGGACAGAGACTTGCAATAATTGAGAAAGAAGCTAAATTATCCAAAATGCAGACCGTGGCAGATGTTGAAAACACTATACTATCTGCTAGAACAGCAAAATCTTTCAAGGTCTTAAGTGTGAATGAGAAAATCTATGTACTAAATAGAAACGTGTTCATGCAAGATAAAGTTTTGTCCCAACTTAACATGCTACCAAATGCAGTTCCTTTAACAGAAAACAAAAAAAAAAGTCTTTGAATTTTTTTTTTTTTTAAAGTTATGAGGTATTTTTGTTTTCCTGAAAAACTACTTCTTGGCACTTAGATTACTTAGCATTTCAGTTCGTCGTTTGTCAACAAACTTTTGACTAGATGATGCAACAGGAAGAGAGGAAAAGTGCTATTTGAGTAAAAAAATGTACATATAAAACGAACCACTTTAGTTGTGTATCCCTGAAAATCTTATTAAGATATATAAATACAAAGTAAAAATAGTAAATCAAATAAAACCTTACATACTTTAAAACCATGAGGTACATGGATAAAGCCCAACAAAGACTACTAGCTGTCCACCATGGTTCACTTCTTATTGAAATAAGTTTGCAGTCCGCAGCCCAAGCAATATGTTCTAACGGATAATAAAGTTGATCCAAAACATTAACTGCTAAGGCACATATTCTCATAAACCGGTCAGGGTCCTATAAAAAAAAGGATAATAATTATCTATATGTATATGTACAAAATATTTTTACCTCAAGCATATTTCGGAAATCCTACAGGATATTTATAATTTTTGTTTTATTTTGTTTTTTTACGGTGCTTTGACACCAAGGCCATTAGCGCCGATATGCAGGGACCAGCGAGGAATTTTCCCAACGAGTTGTGGGATGAGAAAATTCCTGCCGCCGGTGGGGATTGAACCCACCATCTCCCGCTTATGAATCTAAGGCACTAGCCACTAGACCCTGATATTTATAAATAAATCAATTTGTAATATCTGTATTTTTATGGGCCAGTTGATGATAAGTATTATGATAAGGGGGAATAATAGGAAACCCCCTAATAATAGGAATGCCCAGAGCACTTTTGAAACAAAATCTTATCTTCAGTGCCCATTGTTATAGGATAAAAAATAGTCAAAAATCTATAAATTAAAAACATCCTACAATTATAAAATCACTGTCATATCGTAAACTCATTCAAGCCATGGAACAAAATACATTGACAAATTAGAACACACGCATAAAGCATAATTAAATGTGGTAATATTAACAAAAATGTGATGATTAAAACACATAATAGAAGAAGAAAAACAGATCTAAAGACATTGTCTATGCATCCAGTGACTCTCAGACTGAGATCTTACCTGTAGCATTCTAGATAGGCAGGTAGCAGTGATGTTTTTCAATATCTCGCCATTTCTTTTTGCATATAAAGTTTTCAAGATCTAATTTAATTTCCACACTTTCTATCAGGTCCATCATACTATCTTTGCTTAGACATGTAATATTTCATGAACCTCATCTTCAAAGTCTTTTCTTTTTCATAGAATCCTTCCTTGTGAAATGCTCTTTCAGTCTTGTCTTTAAATTTCACCGACTGTGCCCAATATATGAAACACAGTACTCCCCTGAATTTTCTATGCATTTTAAAGAGCCTTTGGTTTCAGAAGAGCTATCTATAAGAGAGTTCCCACCTTACCAATTTTCCTGCCAACTTTTAGCACATTTCCATAGGGAGGAAACCTTCTCATGACCACCTTATGACACAATGAAATGCTGATGAGAAATGTCCAAATTTTAGACCCTGTAGGTCAAGAAAATGAAAATTCTGGTGGATCAATTTTTCATATATATTTATCTGTTTGCACTCTTGCAGGTTCAAAAAAGGTCTGATTTTGACAAAATTTGGTACAAATATACTTTCTCTCTCTCAAAAAAAAAAACAAAAACATGTCATGTTGGTTAACCAGCAGAATCTACCTCTTATAACACTACTTTTTTATCGAAATTTGCACAATTTTAGAGGTAATCAGACATTGGGAATCCAATTTACTTTATTTATTAATCTTTTAATGTGGATTGACTGAGTGAATCTAATGACACCATTTTCGAGGCCATATGTTTTCGAGAAAAGTGGAAAAACTAGACAAATGCAAAGTGTCGAATGTGAAAAGTGGTTTGGTACCTTATAGATGACTTAATATATATTTTATCTTATTATATATTTTTATTAGACTTAGTGCACATTCGTTATTTTGATTTTCTGTAATTGATAATTATTTTTCTTAATTTTTCGAGAGTTGGCCACAACATACATCAGTCCAACAGCAATCAGAAAAATTGAAAATGAAAAATGTGTTTTTTCACATTCGATACTTTGCACTTGTATCAACGATATATCAAAATCGGCTAGGAAATCGTGGTAGGTGGAAGGTAGCCATTTAAAAGCTTATTAAATGCTCTACAACGGTTCGTAAGTAATTTTTGATTGGTCTATCTTAGCCAGAGCAATATGTACTTAATACATCGAAAGAGTTGGTTTCATTGCTTTGAACAGTTCATTTTGTTTGTTTTCCTTAGTTTTTCAATTGGTTGGGTTATAATGGTGAATGTAAGACATATATCTGAAAGCTTAATAAATGTATAAAAAAAAAACAAAAACAGCGCTTATGTAAGTTTTGATAAAGCAATCTCATTCTCAGAAATCTGAGCTGTTTTTCTTTCTTTCTTTTAAGGCATGTCAACCCCTTGGGTCATTAATGCCTCGAATGTAGTTCTGGACGATGACCTTGCCACAGGCACATGTATTCAGGAAACACTTTCAAAAGGAGCAAATATTTGTTTCTCTCTCAGTAATAAATTATTCATTTTTTCACAATTGTTATATTTATTTAATATCATAATGAAAAAATTAAATGTTCATTTAGTTTATTTTCAATTTTATCAAATAATGGGATATGTCATAGAAATGTAAAATTTATATTTTGGAAATTAATTTGCTGGATTTCAAGAATTTCATTAATTTATTTATATTTGTTGTGCCGTTGCCTAGTATTTCATCCAAATGTACAGGCAGTTGGACTTCATCTCTTTCCTTTTTAAATTTTTGGCATTCAGTTAGAATGTGCTTAACGGTTTGAGGGACTCCAGAACTCTCATATATGGCCTGTTCCTCTCTACACATCAAGTGTCTGTGACTCATTCATGTATGCCCTATGCGCAGTCGAGAGAGCCCCACCTCTTCTCTTCTGTTTTCCATGAAGGACGTTTTCCAAGGTCTAACTTCTCTTTTAATTTCTCTTAATTTGTTACTATTTTGCAAATACCAAACATTTTGCCAGAAGTTCCATATTACTGACTTTATGTGCGCATGGATATCTAACACTGGAATTTGTTTATAAATGATACCGTCATTAATTCCTTTTTTTGCAGCTTTGTCTATTTTTTCATTTTCATAAATTCCAAAATGCCCAGGGATCCATACAAATATAATGGATATATTATCTTTTGCTAATGACTCTAAACACTCAAGTATATTTACAACTAGTGGGTGATCGGAATATATGTTTCTAATTGCCAGTAGAGCTGATAACGAGTTGGAAAATATTGTAATGGTTCTATTACAATATTCTATTAAAATATTGTAATGGTTCATATTACTATTAATCTGAGCTTAAAATTCAAAAGTGTTGGTTTCATTCTTTTAAACACTTTTTACCTATGTTTGCCTCAGTTTTTAATTAGTTGTTTTTTTTCCTACTTGATTTCAACAGTAAAATATAAGGGCTCAGTGCCAAAGGCAACTAACCCACAATTAGAAATAGCTGAGAAAATTGGAGATAAAGTTAAGAAGAATCAGAAAAAAGTTAGTGTTGGTGACAGAAATGATTTTAATTGGTCTAATTAAAATCATTATTGTCACCAACACTAATTTTTTTCCACATTATTCTTACCTTTAACACCAATTTTCTCAGTTATTTCTTTTGTGTTTAGGGTACTGCCAGTTTCCTGTTTGGGAGCTTAAAATCCTATTTCTGATTGAGATTTCATTTTACAGTTTTACAAGTGTTTACATGTTTCACAAAAGTCCGAGGTTCAGTTTGCACACAGATACCCCTCATGAAATGTTTAATATGGTTTTGCTCATCTCTAACTGGGCATGGGAGTGTTGAGCAATCTGTCTTATGAAAATAATTTTTGAAGCATAGTATTTAGGACACAGGTAAGAGCCTCTAGGAATAAAACGTTCATTGGACCTACGCTTCTAAAAGATATTGAAAGTATGTCTGGTCCCCTCTTTAATCATTACATATTTCATAAAATTACAACTTTTGGATCTTTTTTACTTCGTTAACGCAAATATAAATTAATTTAAGTTGCATTATTAACATGTGATTCTATTATAACACAGTGACTACTTGTTCTTATTGTTACTGTTCAACAACATACTTGTAAACATACTCATGCACAGGGATGTAAAATTGGCAAATAAAGAACTCTCATTTGAAATGTTGATAAACTATTTATTCAAAAATAATTTTAATTTTTAAGGGCCTCCTCACCCATCGTAACCTGTCGCTTATGGGCATACATGCTATGCGCTTTCGCTCGCTCAAGAAGATATCAAAACTCTCTAGTAAATACGACTCGCTATAATTAAATAGAATGCTATTAATTTTAGCGAGTTGGATTGACTAGAGCTGTGATACCTTCTTGAGCGAGCATAGCGAGTGGAAAAGCATAGCAAGTATGCCCATAAGGCGAAAAAAATGTAAAATATAAATATAAATTAAAAAGTCGCTCTGAACTAAATAATCTAATCCGTTAAATGTTAAAAATATTATAATTTAGAACATATATTTTTATTAAAAAATGAATTTGCGTTAACAAAGTAAAGAAGACCTCCAACTTGAAATTAGGACGCAGATTCGCAATACGTGACCTATGGAGAATCAGTCCCAAAAATCTGTGTAATGTATAAGTGGACATTAAAATTTAAATAAATAAGTTAGGTTTATGACAATAGATATCCATATGTTTTAATTGGTTAATTTACTTAGTTCAATAGAATGAATTGGGTTATGATAAGCCTGTGTTTTGATAAGAGTTGACTGTTTTTATTTTATATTTTATTGATTTCTTAATTAATAGCCGTTGAAGATAAGATTTTTTCTCTATGAGCGTTTAACATCAATAAAATAATTTGTCTTATTTTCCACCCTTATCATAATTTTTAATATAATATTTATATAAAGAGGCTGTAGTATTGTTGTTTATGAACGAGAAAGACATTATATTGTACATGTTGAAAACATTATCATGGAAATCAGCACATAAGAATACATTTTAATGATGCATGTTAAATGACTGCATAGTGGTTGACAACACGTTGAAACAAAGATATCACTTTCTTTTTTTTTTTTTTTTTGTTCAACGAAGTATCAACTATTGTGCTATTAACACCAGGCTATCTACAGGTTGCCACCCTTTTATATTGTCAACAGCATGGGGATGGTCACAGGAACTGGCCCGACGTTGCTTAACTTTGGGCATCTACCGGAACCGGTGCATTCAAAGTAGCTATGGCTATTGACAAATATATTAATTTATTTATATTTTAAGGCCCATTTGTAGATAACATTTTAAATTTTATTATGGGTTCTCTACGGGGTACCTTCCTTCTGTGGCCAGGATAGGGCTGAGTTTTCTTTTTTCAAAAGAAAAGCCAGCCCCTTGGTGGGAATCGAACGCACACATTAGCCCTCGGTGGGCCTCCTAAAGATAGTAATGTATTAAGGTTGATAAAGATATTAAAGTAATAAGTATGATTGTCATTTTTTGTTTTAATTCAGCAAAAATTAAATATAGAAGGTGTTGATCAACGGGGTTCGCCCTTGTGATTGAATAAAAACTTGTAGTTTTTATTCAATCACAAGCCCGAACCTGATGATCAACACCTTCTATATCTCAATGGTCGACTGTATCTTCTCAATTAGGAATAAATTAAATATGACATAAATGGTAAGTTTTTGGTTATCTCTCTATCCGGATGGTCTGCAATTTTTACTTGTGATAGGTAAGTGGATAAGAGTGAAGAGCAGTGTAGGATAGAGAGGAGATAGTATGGCAAGAAAAAGGTCTAGGAATGGGTGATAGCCCTGTGATTTGAATTCAAGGGTACATTTTAACCAGGTATGGTTAAATTTATTTATTTAAATTTTAACGTCCATTTATTATTATCTACGAATTTTAGGACGGGTTATCTATAGGTTACCACCCTTTTCTAGCCAGGATAGGGGTGATGCCTAAATTTATTTAAGATATTTATGAAGGATTCAGGTTAAGATCACTGACATTTTAATTAGTAAAATATAAAAGAGAAAGAAGCGG